>PVJX010023669.1:0-28990 GCA_004027295.1 Dolichotis patagonum | reverse complement strand
TTTATAGGTGATCTCTCTTTTCTCTCTAACAGTTTTTAGTATTCTATTCTTATGTTGGATTTCTGGGATGGTGATTATTATGTGTCTTAGTGTAGTTTTATTTTGGTTATGGCTGTTTGGAGTTCTATATGCTTCACTTATCCAGATGTCTGTTTCTCTTCTCATGTTTGGGAAGTTTTCAGCTATTACTTCTGTAAATAGCCTCTTGATATCATTTGGGCTGTCCCCTTCTTTTTCATTTATCCCTATTAATCTTATGTTATTTTTCTTTACATCATCTTGCAGGTGTTGAATTGTTATTTCCTGATTCTTTGTTATTTTTAAAAGATCTTGTCTTTCCTGCTCACTGGCTGCAATCTTATCTTTGAGGTCTGAAATTCTATCTTCACTTTCATTGAGGCAGTTTTTACAGCTTTCAGTAGCATTTTTGATTTCCTCTATATCTCTTTGAATCTGCTTTATGCATTCTGTTTGTTTCTTATATTGTTCTTTCAGGGATTCTATCTGTTTGATTTGTTCCTCTAATTTTTTAGCTGTGTTTTCACTAGATGCATTCACTATTTCTTTCACTATTTTTATCAATTTTTCTTTTACCTTGGCAAGTATTTCTGGTTTGAATTTCTCCATAGCTTTCCCTATTTGTATATTTATTTCATTTGATATCATTTCAGACATTTCAGGTGTAGGGCTTCTTTTTTCTTCTATGTACATGGCTTCTAAGCTTTCTTGGGGAGGGCTAGGGCTTTGAGCCTGCCTTTTGGTCTTTCCTTTTGTCATTTTTCTATATTTCCTTACTTTGAGTGGTGTTGCAAAGCTTTCTTTGCATGTGTGGTGAATTACCTCTTGCACCCTCAGTTGCTGGAGGGGCAGTTGTTCCCCCACAGGCTCTTGGCTTCCTCACAGGGTCCTAACTCCCCCCTGTTGGCTCCTGGCTCCCTAAGTTGTAAGGCGAATGCTGGGTGTGGTCAACCTGGAGCCTGTGGAATCTCAGACAGGCCAGGCCACCGTGCTTTGTCCCAGGCAGGTCTCCAGGAGGTTCCCTGTGAGTTAAGGGTGAGCCTACAGGTCCCAAAGAGTAAGGCTAAAATGCTGGTTTCTGCAAGGTTCCCGGTACCAAACAGACCTGGCCAGGATGCCAGTCTCCACAGTATCCCCAATCCAAACAGCCCGGGCCACTCTGCGGGTCCCAGAGGTTCAGGTCCCAAAGAGACAGGCCATGATTCTGGTCTCTGGGAGACTTCCTGGAGGTGAAGGGTGGGGCTATGGGTCCAAACAGACTTGGCCCAGATGCCGGTCTCAGGGCAGTTCCCTGTGGATGAAGGCAGGCCTACCAGTCCCAAACAGTCACGCCGAGATGCAGGTCTGTGCAGACTTTCAATTCAAACAGCCCAGGCCACTCTGCGGGTCCCAGAGGTTCAGGTCCCAAACAGACAGGCTGTGATGCTGGTCTCTGGGAGACTTCCTGGGGGTGAAGGGCGGGGCTACAGGCCCAAACAGACCTGGCCCAGATGCCGGTCTGCGGGCAGTTCACTTACCCTAAATTGTGGCTTGTTTCTTTTGGTGTCCTTATGTTTTTGTGTGTGCTTTTTTTTCCTTTCTAATATACCCTTTAGATAATTCCAAAGAACTTGTTCAGGGGTCATGAATTATTTCAGTTGTTCTTTGCCATGGAAGTAGGTTATTTCATCACTGATTTTGATAGAGTTTCATGAGGTAAATAAATCCTGGGGGAGATTGTTTTCTTTTAGGACTTGGAATACCTCTCTGAGCCCTTACTGTTCTGAGGGTTTTTGTTGAGAAGTCTGTTGTGCTTATGATGGATTTTCCTTAATAGGTAACTTGTTTGTTTTCTCTAACTGATTTTAATATTATGTTATTGTTTTGAATTTCTGAAGTCTTGATTATTATGTGTCTTAATATATTTATATTGGTGATGGCTAATTGCAATTTTAAATACTTCATTTACTTATGTTCTAAATAATTAATCATATTTGGAAAGTTTTCTGCCATTATTTTTGTGAAGTTTGTGTGTGTGTGTGTGTGTGTGTGAGTGTGTGTGTGTTCTGTGATTTTTCCAGCTTTCTTGCTGGCTCCAATCAATCTTAAGTTGTTCTTCTTTGCCTCATCATGTAGCTGTTGGATTGATGTTTTTATGATGTCTTCCTATTTATAAGATACTTTTCATTGTCATTAGCCACAATAATGTCTTCTTGATGTGATATTCTATCCCTGCCTTCATTCAGTCTTTTGTATATATTTTCAATGGAGTTTTTAATTTGCTGGATTTCTGGTTGTATCTGTTTCATGTATTCCATTTCTCTCTCATGTTGGACATTCCTATTTTCTGTAATTGTCCTAAGATTCTTTATTATCTTTATCTGTTTTCTCTAATGTATTTTAATCTGACTGTCACGTTTTTGTACCACAGGGATTATTTTTTAAATCTCTTCCATTTTTTAACTTTTTTGCTATCATTTCTGAAATTTCCAGTAATTGGCTTCTGATTTGCTTTATGAAATTTTTCTCTGAACATGTGCTACGTTGAGTGGCACTTTCAGGTTACATTTTTCTTCTACATCTCATCATTTTATATTTTTTATTTTGTTTTCTGTGTTGACATTTATAATTTTTTTATGGTAGGTAACTTTACCTCTGGTTTCTAGGCTTCCCTAGGAAGTATCTGCTCCTCCTAGATTTCTTTTTCATGTAGGTGGTTCTTGGTTTTTGTGTCTATCCCAAGAACCTACTTTTGCAAAGTATGGAAGATGAGAAGTTGCTATTGATTTTGGTCAGCACTTCTTTGGTACTGCTCTACAGTGATGGTTATTAACAGATAATCATTATTATTATATGAGGGAGCAAAACTGTTTATAACAGGTATCATATCCTGGCTAATGCAGGTCAGTTAGCAATAACAATATTCTAAAGCACAGCCTAGCACAAACTGTGGTAAGAATTAACCTGATAGCTTTAAACATAGGAACAAATTCTGTGGGTAAATAACAAAATCTAAAACACACCACGATTTTATATGCAGTGGTTTCCCTCTTAATGGAGTGATTTTACCTTGTTGTAGAGGAGAGTGTTTAGAAGGACATGGGCTAGATATAGAGATGAATGAAGTCAAATACAGGAAGAGCAAGGCTTACAGGCAAACAAGCTTACCCAAATTTTTGGGAAACTCAAGGACACAGGACAAAAAGAATGGAAGAGAAATCAAAGGAATATTAAGTAAGGCAGAATGAGAAGGGACAATATTTATACATAAAAAGTACCATAAAATCAAATGAGATAGTTAAAGAAACAGAGAAAGTAGGAAAGTAGAAGAAAGAAAACAGAAACATAACAAATCTAAGTCATACAGGAAAGAAAGAAGTAAAGAAAAAAAGAAGATAAAAAATATACATATATGTAAAAAAGCCAAATATGACAAAATATCAAAACAAAAACCTCACATGGACAAAAACATGAAAACTAGTCAAACAAACAGAGAAAATGAAAAGTGATAAAATTCCACTGCTTTCTATAGTTATGTGATTGGTCCAAGTCAGTTCCCAGAAAAGTGTCATATTCTTCACCCATGTTATTAGAAGGATTTGGGCTGGGTCTTGGATTGATTCTGGCCTTTGGATGTGGGGGCAGGGCCTGGTTTTCTGTTACTGGAGTTTTCCCATAGTCCTGTGATAGAAATGGTGCCCTGATCCATCCAGTTGTATTCTGTGTGTCTGTGTGCCAAAGAACAACACTGGATCACCTAAGTCACCAACTGCTGACTCATATTTTCACTGCTGCTTTGGATTTTTTATAGCAATGCTCCTCTATGACTGTAGTGTTGACCCCTGAAGGAGCCTGCTGGGTCACTGGTCCCACTTTGACCAATGTTTGCATCCTTGCCAGGGCCCCAAAACACATCTTTGTTCCTTTCTTAAGCCCCTTTCTATTCCTTCCATTCCCCCCTAATTGTGCCTTGATTTTCTTCCCTTTCTTGGCACATGTTTGCAGCAATAATGTTTCCACTCTTTCTGTGAAGTTGGTACATGTACACAACATATCTTAATTCCTTTTTTCATCCTCTAGCCCTCCACTCCCACCTACATCCGTTAATTAATCTCTTGGTCACTTTCCCCTTTGAAAAATATTTATCTCCCTGATGTTTATTCTCTATTTGTTTTTGTTTTTTAAACTTTGAGCTGTCTTTTCAATAATTGTGACTGTCCCTCTTATCTCCCACTTCTTTGTCTTCTACTGCAGTATCATCTTCACTGTGATCTCCATAGTCAGGAGAAGAGAGACTCTATTTATCCTCTACCTGTGCTTTTCACCTCACTGTTGTGGAGCTCTGGTATGATTTATGTAATGAGATCTAATTCCAACATAATGAATGAAAAAGATAGCTATCTCTGTGTTCTGTTTAGTTATAACTTCCATGTTTTTTTGTTTTTTTTTTTTAATTTTATTTTAAAAAGAAGAAACAAAAGAAGACAGAACAAAGCAGATTAGAACAGGACAATGTAAGCAACACAACACTTCACAACAAGACAATCAGAATTTTTTAAATTTTTTTATTAATTTGAAGGTACTAAAATAAAACAGAACAGGATAGAATAAAGCCAATTGAGACAGTATAGTGTAATTGTACAGAACTTTGCATCAGGTTACCGCAATAACAATAATAGGTACTGTAGTATATCTCCTTATAGTCACAATAGTTGTTCTTTCAATCAGGTATAGCACAATGAAAGGAAATACAGAATATTATAGAACTTATCAAAACAGAATCTTGAATAGAGCAATACATTAATCAGAACAAGACAAAACAGTGATAAAAATATTTTCCTTCAAAGAGACGGTATTTGTTAACTATATTATATATGTTCAACCTTCCAAGAGATGCTCAGAGCTCTGACTAATGAGGGGCAGGGGAAATGGGATGTTTGATTCTCAGCCCGTGTGCTGGTAGACTCACAGCCACTTACCAGGGAAGTGAGCTGGTTGCTTGGTTTCCCAGCACCCTAAGTTCCAACATGGCGTAGATCTCAGGAGATGCTGCTGGTCTCACCCTGGGGTGGCCATGGCTTGCCAGGCCACAGCCACTTACCAAGGTGGTAGGCTAGTGGCTCAGTTTCCCAGTACTCTGAGATGACCAGATATTAACACTAGCTACCATAATGTCTCTTTCTTTGAAATATTCAAAGACCCAATCCAGAAATGACTTCCATATTGAACCACATCATATTCAGTTTATGGTACAAGGACCTGAAGACTGCATTTAGATGCTGGATGGAAGATTGTGCCCTTCAGAGGACATGTGTTCTGAAACTTTAAAATGTTTGGAATACTTTGATTGACAGCATAACTCTAAAATCTTTCCTTTCTGTGCTTTCTGTCCAAGTGTTTTCTTTTATGTTGACTGAGCGACTCCTCCATAGAAGCACTGTACCCAGATTTCATAAGAGAGAAACTTAGTTCCTTCCTTAAAACATCTGCCAATTCACTAAGAAGATACCATGAATAAAAGAATAACTTTTTGAAGGAATATTTTAATACATGATAAAGAAAAATTACAAGGATCAAAAGTACAGGCAATTATATCATGATTAGTACCATTTCATAAAGTCAATTCTACTGAAATACTACTTTATATATTATAGAAAGTTGCATGTTTTCCATAAAGAATTAGAAAGTAAAATGATGTCAAAAAAGAACCTATCAGGACAAAACCACAGAGATGACTAAGATAACATATGTTAAAAAAGAAAGAAATTCATGTTATAAAGCAGAACTTAAAAACTAGATATGCATAATTATATTAGTTAGAATTCTCTAAAAAGAAAGACACAATAGGACATAGAAAAAGACACAGACATAGAGATACACGAAAATCGACTGATCATGTGGTTCTGGAGTCTGAGAAGACCTAAAACAGGATCTCTATAAACTGGAAATTTTCACAAACCAATATGCTTCAATCCAAGTGCAAAGACTAAAGAACTAGAAAAGCCAGCAATGTAGCTTTCAGTCCAAGGCTAAATATCCAAGATCCTGAGGTGTTTTTTTGTAATTCTTAGAGTCCAATAGTGAGAGAAATTGGAGTTCTGATGTATGGGTAAAGGGGAAGAGAGGTACAAGTGAGCTCAAAGATGTGCGTTCCTCATTTCTGAGCTCCTCAAGTTTTGTTACCTCTAAGCTCCCAGTTTACTTCTCAGCCTATTTATCTGTGTCTCTTCATAACTACTCTGTGCAGGCATTATGCCCATACTTCCCAAGATGAGCAAAACTGAGTGCCTTCCTTAAGAAATTTGGGAATTCAGTAACAAGATAACACAACAATAAGAACAGCAGTTTTAAACGTTAAAGAAAAATGGTCATCTTGAGATACAATGAAGAAAAATGCTGTAGAGATCAAAAGTAAACACAAGAGTTGATTTGAAGATTGGGAACACTATAAGTTGACTACTGAAATAAGATTTATTATTAGGATATATAATTTCAGCTAAGATCAGTAGGTCAGAAAAGAACACTAACGTTGATTATAATAGAAAGTAAAGGGTAGAGATAATCTATTTGGACATGATAAAAAGAAAGGAGTATTTGAGAGTAAACAAAGCTGAGACAAATTATGCATGGTATTATAAAAATCTAACTTGTTTTACCATATTCTTAAGAGGATCATATGTATAAGATTAATCAGTTTGCACAATAAGCATATTTGCACTATAAAAATGACTTGAGTATGTCTTTGCTTTAGGAGCTTCATTCTGGAGGACCATATAATCACAGATTTGTAATTCATCAAAGGATTTGTGTGTTATCTATTCTGTCAGAGCCATCATATCTCTAATATTTACTATATGAAGATAATTTTAAGTTACATATTAAATTCTTTTTCTTTTCTTTTTGAGACAAAGTCTTGTTCTGTAATTCCGGCTGACCTTAAACTCACTATGTAGTCCAGGCTAGCCTCACACACATAGCAATCTTCCTGTATCAGCCTCCAGAGTCCTGGCATGTGCTACCATTCCTGGCAATTTCTTGTTGAAAGGGAATCTTAACACTCATAGCATATAAATGTCTATTGCTTTACTCCTTTATGTAATTTTCTCAAACAACACATACATATGGATCCCATTGTATGAAAATGTCCTTGAGAGCTATTATTATTATTGTTAGTATCATACTTGATTTGTTCATATTCATAATTTGTTTGTTTAAAAAATGATTTAAATTGGAGATCAAAGGCTAGGTGTCTAACAGTATATTAGGAAATGAAAAATTGGAATCACAAAAAAGGTTGAATTTGATTCTATGAGGAACAGTGACAGAACAATCTAAAAATTAAACAATGTTTGATAGCAACTATGTGAAGTTGATGGTGAAACCATCAAAGAGAATCTTGTTAACACTCTGGTTAGGTAGAACTAGAAGGGAAAAGATAAATCAGATAAGAGACAACATGTGCAAATGAATGAGATGTGCAGAACAAGTCTTTTAGCATAGCTTCCAAAGCATTTTTTTAAATGATCAAAATAAACAACAGATTTAGGTTGCATCTAGGTCATGTGAAGAGAAAGAATTAACTTTATTATCTAAATAATATAGCATTAAAAATTGAATCACAAATGTGGCAAAATCAGGTGTGCCTTTAAAAGTATTGTGATGGAAAAGGTAGTGTCAGAATAAACTAAGCTATGCTTCATAAGAGATTACAGAAATTTTTTTTATTTTTAAGTCTAAAAATTGAATTATAAGGTAACTTACTTAGACAAATATTCTCCCACATGGTAACCCAGGATTCAAGGAACTTCCATCTTGTGATTCTTGTTCTGAGGTCTCAGTGTGCAGCTTCCACACTCACTGCCAAAGGGGCTACAGAGCACAGAGAGCCTGCACTTGATCTCAGTGACTTCTGACTGCAAATGAATGCAGCTCCCTTTCACTGATGCCTTATTGTCCAGAAGTAGCCAAGCATTCCCTTGTCACCTAAGATACTAGAAAAATAAGAAAATTCTCATGGCATATTTCAGCAATGCTATGAGAATAAAAAGTCTAAATGGAACATGTTTCCAGTAGACCATTTAAGAGTTGATGGAGACTGAATTGAGGCCATGTAACAGGGAAGAGAGAAAGAGGCAGAGACAGGCATTTCAAAAAGCTCATCTAATTCAAAGTTTAATTTTGGAGAATAAAGGGAGTTTCATATGTTTTGGATCAATACCATTGAAAGTTTAGTGTTCAGAATGGTGTGGGTTGAAAAACAACTTGGTACTGGGTCAGACAAAAACAAAAATTCAGTCAGAGTGAATATTTAGAATACTTACTGGAAAACTGACATTGCAATGATATTCAAGTACATGATCACTGGACTTGTTAAACAAAAAAATGGAACCTTTATGTTTGTTGCTGAGTTTATGTGGTGAAGTGTGTAATGTGAGCTACATGCTAGTCATGTGCAATGGTACAACGTGTTAATCTCCAGTAGATTACAAGCAAAAAGCAAAAGTATTTATATTTCATCAAAAATGATTTGAGAAGTAGGACTCTAGGTGATGAGGTGAATGGCAATGGCACTAATTAGCTCATAGAATATAGGAAGATGGACAAATTGAGGAGAAAATAATAGCCTTTAGTTTAGGCAAAATGCACAAGTGAAACTAAAAATGAATAGTATGTCCTCAGGCAAAAGTCATGAGTGAGTTACCATTAAACACGAAGTGTGGAGAACAACAAGCTTAACAGAGGTGAAAGCAAGGTTTCTAGGTGAAAAAATGTAAAAAGAAAATCTGAAGAACCAGTAGGAATAGTCAGAGAAACGGGTAAGGAATATAGGTTAGGAAGCATTTTTTCCAGAAGAGGAAACAAAGTGTATAACTCTAATGTTGGTATAGGGACCCTAAGAAAACCGAAGGTCTTTAGAACTGTACGCTGGAATGTCACTGTTGTGATCCCCAGGACATTATAAGTAGATAGGGACTAGAATGTCCGGAGAAATATTATGTCAAGGACACAGGGGACTGAGCAAACTAGTGTTATCTGTAGATACTGCCTTTCTGCCCCCATGCTAAGCCACAAATTCCTTGGGATACTGGTCTTACAACTGAATAAAGGAGGTTAATCGTGCTAGTTCTATGGAACCCTTTTTGCAATAGCTCAGTGTGGGAACAGAACACTGCAATGCTGTAGTTCAGACAGGCACTGGACACTTGTATTTCTCTCTAGTGATGTCCTTGTCTGGCCTGCTGCTGCCAGACCTTCTGGCTATTGATTCATTGCTGTGGATTAAAAACTGGTGGTCAATTTAACACCAGCTTAATTAAATCAGCATGGTGCTGAGCATAAATGGCCCACCTGAGGAAAGTTCCCAGCATAAATAGAGATATGGAGAAGAAGAGCAAGGCATTGTGAGTTTCTCTTAAGTGTTGCTGTTTTGAGCTGTTGATTCTCCTGGAGGAGATCATCATGACTAGCTTCCCCAGTGTGAGTTCGGCCATTGTCATCAGAGGAGTTCGGGACCTTGTTGGTAAGAGTAGCTGTGGTTCACTTTGGGGCAGCTTTGGTCCTTACATCAAACATCGCTTCCTTGCTCTGGAGTGGAAGACATGTGCCATTTAATGTCCAGGGGAAACTCATCATGCTAGCTTTTTGGCATATATTCCAGGGTTCTTATGGTCAGAGGAGCTCAGGACTTCTGTGTCACTGAGGATGGCTGTGGTACTTTTCAGGGCAGTCCTAGATCTTATTTTGAGCATGACTTCTCAGTTCCAGTGTAGAACCCTCAACCTACCAGCACAGCTCCTTCACCCGGCTGGCATAGACTTTCTAGCTTCCCCCACTGACCTTTGGGCCTTCCCAGCATGCATCCATAAAACAGACTGGTGCGAGCCCTTTTTGTGGACTTTAGACCCCAGCTGAACTTGTGGGAGGCACTGTCATGGACTCTGGGTCTATCTCTGGACTCATGCAGGACATTGCTGTGGGATCCAGGCTCTTGGCCGAATATTCTGTGTCTTTAGTGTTGTGGACATATTTCCTGCATTTGCTTGTATGAACTCTAGGTGACCATCATAATAATAAAGTCTGTGTCCTGATTCTAATTGTTCTCCTCACAACCCCTGACTACAGCACTCATTAAACTCATTGCCACTGGACATGCTGAGTATCAACTAGTGACTTTCCTGTCATGCTTGCCTTTCTGCTAGTAAGTTGCAATTAAGGCTGTATCATTCCATCTTGACAGTTTAATAAACTTTGTCTATCACAGTTATCTTGGATATTTTTTCCCATCTCTAGGCAATTTAATCCATTTTGTCAGTATGCCTAGGTTTTAGACTTGACAACTCAGGTAAAGTTGAATATGTCCCTTGGTGATCTCCACTTAACTGACACACATTCAAAATATTACTGTTAATTTTTCTCCTATGTTCCTATCTACCTCAGTGAATACTGCTCCACTGACAAAGAATCTGATTTCTTTTGGCTTACTCACTACTATGTTAACAATCCAGTTCTACCTATTTTCAAAATATTTTTTCCTAGTTCTGCAGACATTTCTCACTGTCCCCTGATAGCACTTTGGTACTAGTCTTTTGGATCTTATTGTACATGGGGCTTTAAACTTTTAAAAGTAATTTCCAATTCATTATACAAAAACCTTTCTTTAGAAGTCACTCAAAGCATAGTACTATTTCTGTTCAGTGGCATTAAGCTTGAAATTTAAGTTCTTATCTGTTAAGCATTACTTACTCTAATCTCCATTTGTAATTAAAATCATTATTATAGTAGGCATTTTCCTCATCTCTAATGATATTCTTTCTCTTCCTGAGCACAAGAACAGCTTATCCCATCGGAAATCTTTAGCGCTATTTTCTTTTGCTAGAATGTACTACAATCACTCTTGGTACAACTGGCTCATAATTAACGTTGCATTTTATGCTCAATGCTATTTCCAGCTTTCAGGGCTGTCGCAAAACATACTACTAGAGCAGTTCCCATTCCCATCACTCCTTATTAAGATTTTTGTGTCTTATTGTGTTTACAGAACTTCTCTTTCTGAAATAATTTATTTTTTGAAAACATTTCAGTTGAGAATGATTTTAAAGCTGCAATTAATTTACTATGGAATGAGTGAATTAATATATGGTTATCTGAGATCTATCAAGTATATCTGGCAATTGTGGCATATCACAAATAAAAGAAAGGCCTTTTTTTTAAAAAAAGGAAATAAGGGGTATTCATTGTGGTGTTATTTAACAATTTTAACCTATGAGGGAAATTGCTAGGTCAAATGGAATTTTTACTTTTAGTTTTTTAATAAATCTCCATACTAAATTCCAGAGTAGTTATATCAGTTTTGGTTACCAACCCCACAACCCAGCCAGAAAAATGATATTGGATGATATCTTGATGGTTGGCATCCTTTATGAATTGAAATGGAACCTCAGTGCTATTTTAATTTTCATTTTGGTCAATGAGAATGAACATTTTCTGTGTATTTATTGTATTCAATAATTCAGAAACTGTACTACAGAGCTACTGGGATAAAATCAGCAGATTACTAGCTAAAAAAAAAAGCAGGGCTTAAGAGGAATGGAATAGATTAGAAGATACAGCTACAACTATAAACACACTCAGCCACATTGTCTTAGACAAAGGGGTAAAACAAACTCACTGGAAGAAAGACAGCCTCTTTAATAAGTGGTGCTGGAAAAACTGGCTCTCCATATGCCAAAAACTAAAACTAGATCCATGTCTATCACCATGCATTACACTAAAGTCAAAATAGATCAGAGATCTAAATATTAAAACAGAAACACTAAATCTTCTGGGAGACAATGTAGGTAAATCTTGAAGACATACAAAGTTCATGAACAAAAATCAAACTGCACAGGAAATACTTCCCCAAATCAACAACTGAAGTCTCATCTTATTAAAAGGATTTGCATGACCAAAGAAATATCCAACAGAGTGAGAAGAAAAGCCACTAATTGCTGAAAAGTGCATGTGTTATCTTGGACAGAGTACATTAAAGAATGAATGAGAACAGCAATCTCATTTGAGAAGGAATTGTGAGAGATGAGCTTTGAGCTCTCCTTAAAGGACGGGGTGTATTGGCAGCACATATTTTACCAAGACCCTCCTCAAGGCCCCCAGGACCTCCTTATTCCTCAGGCTGTAAATTAGGGGGTTCAGGGCTGGGGTGACAATTGTGTAGAAAGCAGAGGTGATGTTGTCCTGTTGGGGACTATGGAAGGAACTGGGTAGGACATACATGACTGTGGCTGCCCCATAAAACATCCCTACCACAGTCAGGTGGGAGGAGCAGGTGACAAGTGCTTTTTTCCTCCCCTCCTTTGAGGACATGTGAAGCACAGTGAAAAGAATTAATGTGTAAGAAGCAACAATGGCAACAAGAGGGGGAATCAGGAAAGTCACACCTGTCACATAAACCATGAGCTCATATCTGGAAGTGTCTCCACAGACCAGCTTCAGCAAGGGCAAAATCTCACACAACAGGTGTCTGATTTCCCGGGACATGCAGAAGGAGTAGTGCATGGTGTACAATGTATGTCCTAAAGCATTCAAGCTAGCCAGGATCCAGGATGAAGCCACCATGAACCAGCAGACTCTAGGCCTCATGAAGACCATGTAGTTGAGAGGATGACAAATGGCCACATACCTGTCATAGGCCAGGAAGGCCAGTAGGAGGTCCTCGGCACCACCCAGTGTCAGTGCCAGGAACATCTGAAAGGCACAGCCTTCAAAGGAGATGGTGTTTTCTCTCTGCAGAAAATCCAAGAGGGCCTTGGGTGTAACAACTGAAGTGAACAGGAGGTCCATGAGAGAGAGCTGCCCCAGCAGGAGGTACATGGGTACGTGGAGCCTGGCATCCACTGTGATGACCAGGAGCAGCAGGCCATTGCTGATCAGGGCCAACATGTACAGGGCTGTGAGTGTGGCACTGAGTAGTTCAGGTGACCCACTGTCATTCAGGATCCCCACCAAGATGAAGCTACTTCCTAAGGTGGAGTTCCAGAGCTCCATTTTTTGGAGTCTTTGGTTGTCTAGAATCAGATGGTTTGTCAGTGGAAGCTCTTCTAAGAAGTTTAGTCTAGCTTTCGGTTGTACTGGGACACTGCAGAGTGAGTAATAGAAATACTTTTAATATTTTTTCTATCATATAGCTCAGTTTCCTCTCTGGTTTTTGAATTGCTTAATTCTTTTTTGAATTATGATGCACCCACAGCTAAACAGGACGCTGGCTTCTTAGGAGTTGCTCATTGTTAAGAATTTACTTTACACAACGTATCCAGGAGAATAAGTCCCATAGACATTTTTGGATATTTCTTTCGACACAACGTTGTCTTTAGTATAAACAGACACATGGGGCATTGGTTTTTGTGTAGGTTTTCTTAAAATCTGCTTGAAATAACAGTTTAGTTTTTAGGAAAATATTCATAAAAATGCCTTTGGCATCTTCTCCTCTTTGATTCTTTCCTTCAACAGAGGAGTCTTTGGGCCTTTGCACCACTTGATCTCTTTTACACTTCAACCATCCTCACCTCCTTGCTGTATGGACTTTTATTCTGGTGGAGATAGGAAGAATTCCGGATTGAGTCATTGGCTGGGGTGTTATAGATCTTAAGGTTAATCAATAAGAACAGAATAAACATTATTTGCATATTTGAAGGTCCTGATCATATATTTACATTAGAATAGGCAAGAAAAAAAGGAAAAAGATGGGAATTATGGAAACATGGCTGCCATTGTGCTTAGCATAAATAATAAAATGAACAATAAAACTGATATTTTTTTAAAAGCCAAAGCCATTATATTACATTGTATTCATATAGAAACTTTGATTAAGAAAAACTGATTCTTTTTTTTTAACTCTAATGATATGAGGGACGATGCTGATCTGTTGACCCCTGAATCCATTTGATAGTATTAAGAAAAGAAATTGAGGAAGAAAGGACAGATGTGTGTGGGGTGCACATCACAACATCCACTTAGATTGACATTTAGGAAGGTTGATTTTTCACAGTTTTATGAGCAATTTAGCAGGTACTGAGAATAGAAGTCAATTTTTCACCAAATTCTTTAGCTTTCCTTTGTATTTTCCTGACATATTTATCCTATCTTTTGTGTATGCTACAATGCAGGTTATTAGAGAGCTGGGGCCTTCAAGAAAGAAAATCATGACAATCTTATCTTGAAAGTCACATGTTATACATTTTCTTTCATTTTCTCAATATTAATTAACCTATACTGTATCGTAACACTATCCTGATACTGAGGTGACTGTAAGGATTTGAAAAACTAATCACATTAACACACCATCCAATGGTCATGTGACTGTATGAAGGAAAATATGACCGTCTACCAGACCACATAGAGTGAACTGTTAGAGGAAGTGTCGTATCAGGATGAGGATTAATTGTAGCATTCCAAGTCATAAAAGGGCACTAAAGGGAAAGAGAGAAGGGACAGCATCATAGACTTTGGGATACTAAATACCTATATTGCAATGTCTTCCCAGCATTTCTGCCATGATGAATGCCGGGTAAGGGGCCATCCAGATAAATACCTTCTTTAAAATGATGTATAATTATTTGTGAATCAGGTCTTTTGTTTACCTTACAAAATCCAAATTGTAGTTCTAAGCTGAGAAACATTGACTGGAGTAGCTTCTTTGCCTAGCTACAAGAAATATATTCAGAAACAATTTTGAGGTGCTGTACATATACATATCAGACTTGGAATGCTCTTTTTTGTTAGTTAAAAATATGAATACATAGAGAAAGACAGGAAAATAAGCTCAAATTATTTATCCAAATGTCTGGACCTGGATTTTGGTAAGATTATAAAGAGAAGGAACAAAGACTGGGGTGGATAAATGGTATAACTAGTACTTTGAATCCTACTTACCTGTCCCTTGACTGTGATTTAATACTCTCACCTTCCTTCCCTTTCTATTTGTTGTTTCCTCCCTTCCTCAGTCTTCTATTTTTTTTTTTTTTAGTTTAATTCCTGAGGTGAGGTTTGTAAATTGCCTATGGTGTGTTGCTTTATTGCTAGTCTTTAGGATCCCTAGGTGATGACTACTTCTCTGAGGAACATTCCAGGTGTAGCTGTTTTTTGAGTTTGAGTCAGTAGGAAGATCTTACCTCTTCAGTATGTTGGAGATGAGAAGTTGTTGTTTGTTAGGCCCAGTCCCTGGTTGTCTAGCACTGTGCCACAATATTTTCTGTGCCTCTTATTCAATCCCAGTCATAGAATCACAGGATGAACAGTACCAGCCAGGGAAGTCTCTGATGTCTGTTACTCCCCTGCACTACTATATCTTTCTGCAGAGGACTCTGGAGTTTCCAGCTGTCACCATCACACTGGGTCCAAAGGTTTGAACTGCTCCTGTGTTACAGTGAGTCTTAACTCAGAGAGAAGGACCGACTGGCTCCCCTCCACAACCTTCTAAGAGAAACACCAAAACAAACAAACAAACAAACAACAACAACAACAAAACCCAAACACCATGTTAAATGGAAACTGCTGGTGTTGTGTGGAAACATTAACTTAGAGCAAGAAAGGTTAGAATAGGTTGAGATTACCAGAAGAGTATTGTTGCACTTCAAGGGAAATTGTAGACATGAGAATAAAGCTAAAATTTTGTAAGCATGTGTTTATATCCTCTGTGCTTCTCCTTAGTGTATTTAAAAGTTTTTCTTGATTTCAGTTCAACTTTTGTGGCATTTTGTGTTATGCAGGCTTATAGAGAAGAAGAACTTCAAACAATATTACACAGTCTTCTTTTGAGGTACTAAGATGTTGGGCCCATATCAGACATTTTTCTTCAGAACATGATCTCACTATGGAATTCAGGTTGTCCTTGAAACTGCTATATAATGCAGGCTTGCATTGAACTCAAGTTAAATCCTCCTGCTTCATCCTGTTGAGTGCTGGGATTATAGGTGTATACAATCACACAACATCAGACTGTTGAAGTCCAGCAAAATGTACATACACAAACCTTTAAAGTCTTTTTCTGGGAAGCTACAATCAGCAATTCTACAATTTCAGGTGTAGCCAGTAGCACAGAATAGCTAAAAGTATCCCTCAATGTACAAGATTGGCTCAAGTACAAGATTCTCAGACTGTAGAGAGGAGCAAATGAGCAATAAATCCAAGGAAAAACAGGATTCAAGAAGAGAGCAGTTTAAGTTCTTAATCCCTTCTATCAAGACTCACAGACCCTACATACACTCCAGAAAAATAAGAAGTTCTTACCACAAAATGTAACTAGCAGAGTTGCCAGACCACATCAGTGTCTCTGGGATTCAATTCAGGGATGAAAAGGTCCAGGACACTGAAGCAAGGGGAAGTGGATATTCTGGCAGGATGGGGTATAGGTGGGTTTATGGTTGTGGCTGGAATCAGAAGTGAATTGAAGATTTGATTAGGATCCAGTCACTGATACCGCCAGTTCATGGTGGTGAAATAAAAGCTGTAGCTGAGAACCTAGAGTAGCATCCTAAGAAAGCAAGATGCTGGCTCTTCCGAAGATCTGTCTTCACTCTCCTTGTGAGGAAGTACTTCATAGCTATGGGGGTGAGTCTGTGGGAGTTCTGGGATTAGCGTACTCTGATTTTCCTATACTCTTCTCTTGCTGGGATCCATGATAAACATGAATACAGCAGGACATTGGGGAAAGAGGTCCTAGAGGACCTGCTCAAAGGAGAATCACCACGGCCTAACCTCATCATCCCTGGCACTACAGTGAGCCCTGGCCTTGTCCTGGGGGACATTTCACAGTCTCTTCTCCTCTAGTGGGTTGACCTCCCCTGAAAATGCTGCTCCAGGAAAGTAAATTTTAATGAATCCTCCAGGGCTTATCTCCTCACTAGACATTTCTCAAAACCTTTCCCAGTAAATGGGCTCTGAGGCCTAGACTGGGTCTTGCTGAATCTGTGACTGACCCCGGAAGTAGGGAGCTCTGTCCAGCTTGTGCAAATTTTAAAGTGTGCCTCATGACATTTGTAAGAGCTGTCACTCTCCATCTCTCTCTCTCTCTGATATAGGGCAAGGTGTTTGTAAGCAGAGAAAGGATCACACAGGGTCTCATAAGGCTTTCTGCCTAACCTTAAATAGAATGATCCAAATTTTTGCTGCAGGGAGCAATTAAAAAGAGAAGCAGAAGAACTGACAAGCAGAGCACCAAAGAATTCTGCTAGGTACCCTAAATGAGCTGCCCCTCCCCACGTCCGGGAAAATGCAAAGGAGAATAAAAATGGAGGAGGCTAAAAATAGATAACTCTTATTTTACATATTAAATATATATTCTCCCACAGGCAGACACACATGTACACACGCATGCAGACACAACTCAGATGTGTATATATGTACTTTATTCTCACTGTAAGGTCAATGTATTACTGCATTAGATAAAAGCACAGCCACTGACTTAATCATTAACTTGATTTGCATATAAGATTCCTCCTAACCAACCTATAATTTCTGAAGATAAGGCCCTAGCAAGGACAAGCAGGTGAGAGAAAATCAAACGAAGGACCTAGGAATGTCCATGCAGGCACTGGCTGTGACACCCAAAAAGCCAATCAAGTTGCCAAGCTCCAGGATCAAGGTTCCCTAATAGTTGATAATAGTGGCTGAGGACAAGGCCCATAGGTTTCTGGTTTGGAACCTGTGCCTACCTCTCACTGGGTGGCTGCCCATTTTCTGAATTTGCTTCTTGCAAACAAAGCATCTTCCTTTTTAAACTTTGTTCCTTTAACTCTTTACTGGTGCTGAGTTTACAGTCTGGGTTGGCTGTGGAGCAGCTGTGTATGCCCCTAGATGCCCCAATGCACCAATGTATGCTGTTACCTCCTGTTGGGGCTTAAGAGTAACCTTCTGCTGATGTCAGGTCTTTATTCATTAATCGGAACCCTGCACTGACTTATTGGATGGTTCCAAGCATGTACAGTTCTTTACTTACTGTTTCTACCCTGTCGTACCTGTGTGCAGGTGTTCATGTGCCTGCATGCTCTGTCACCTGGGGGCTCATGAGCTCTGAGTGCTGGGACAGTGTCACAGCACCAGCCTCAGCTATCCCTGCTTGACTTCAGGCTTTTGTCATCACACACCTGGTTTTTTGCTTTATCCTCCTGTGCCTAAGTTTTGCTTTGTTTTCTGGTTTCACCAGTGCATCCTGAAAACTGCTGCTGGAACTTTCACATCTTTTACTTTCAACCTTAAGGAAATTGAAAATAATTTGCTATTTTCTTGACTATAAAACAATTGGCCCAGTAAAATTATAGTACAAATGTAACAGAAAAAATAGTCTTAACTTTTATCATTATAAAAAGAACTTATGCAAAAGGAGATGTGTTACATTCAGAAATTACTAAAAAATTACTTTAGAAAAAGGAAAGACTTATTTTTGAGGTTGTATATGAGGTCCTTCCTAACCAAACTATAAGTTCAAAAGATAAAAAATGTGCCCAGTACAATTATTGTACACACACAATAGGAAAATGTTATTTTTTTTTATAGAAAAATGTTATTTATTTTTATAATTAAAAAAGAACTCAACCAAAATTAGATGTATTACGTTTTAATAAATATAATGAAATACCTAGATAATTAATTTAGAAATGAAAGGGTTATTTTAGAGGTTGCAGTCCAAGATTGGTGGGATCTTACAGTTAGTCTCCTTTTGGGCCTGCTGGATGGTATTGACAGGGATCTGAGAGAGAAAAAGTTTATTCGTGGCAGGAAGTAAAAAAGAGAACAAGCCACGGTGCCACAGTCCACTTCTGGGATGCTCTCCCAACAATTAGTGGACCTCCCACTGGGCCCTAGCCATTAAAGGTTCCCATTACATCCCAACAAACCTTCCCTAGAAAGAAAACCTACAACAAGCATAAGTTTGTGGGATATTTAACACACAGACGAGTCTTTCTGGTGATTTTACATATGCAAAATTTGCACTGGCCCCTTTAGAACAAAAACCAGGAACAACTCTCATGTCTATCAAGAGTGGAATGGATAAATATTAACCCAAAGGGATACAATACAGAAATCTATATGCCTTCAAAGGTCTCAAGGCCTGCCATTTTTATACTATACTTCTGAAATTTTTAAAAGTAAAAGATAAAAGTTGTATATATTCGTTGTTTTCTTCATGCATTGATATCAGTACACATTTTAGAATGGCTAAATTGAGCTCATAAACAGTGGCAGTGCTTCACATATTGATCATTTTGTGTGGTGAAAACACTATATCATCTCTCTAAGAACTTTTCAAGTATAGAGCTCATCAATATTAACTGAGATCAGTGTATCACAGAATATATTTTGAAATTATTACTCTCCCCTAACCTGAGTTATGAGTCCTTTAATCAATATCCCCACAAACACCCCATCCCCTTTGGTTATCACTCTGCTCATGTGGGCTCAACTTTTTTTTTGGATAATATTTTGAACACATCCGATAAAGCATGAGGATATTCCTCCCTTGTCCTACTACTGGCATTCCTAGTCCACTAACATCTAGGTGTATTTACTTAGTTGTTAATCTATTTTTTGGAGAATTCTGAAGATTTTAAGTAATACTGACACTCAAAACTTCAGTTAAGGATTTCTTGTAATTTTTTGCTCACTATATAACAAATTGAACTCTTTCTTCAAGCATCACTGGTGACAGCAACAGTACTATAAGAAATGTGTACACATATTAGTTGTACAAATTTCCAGAGGTCAATGAAAGAAAGAGCTCTTGTTTGCAGACTTCACCCAAAGCAGCCATGTTGCACTGGAAATTCTGTGTGCTGAAAAGCATCAGGAAGAAGGGAGCAGCATCCTACAGAAAGCCGAAATACCCCACAAATACTTTGAGCTACAAGAAATGCAACACAATGAACTTTTGCTTCCTGGTCTATTTGGTAAGCAATTCACTTTTGTGGAGCTGAAGGTTGAGACAGGGTATGACAGCTTAGATCATACTGACCTTCAACTGATGATGATCCTCCTGCCTTAGCTCCCCTAGTGCTGGGATTATAGATGTTCAACATCATATTTGACTGTCAGTAAGTAATTTAGAAATAGGATATAAATATCTCTTTCAGGATTGAATATAAAGCTATGGCCACACATAGCACGTTAGGTGAGAGAAGAGTTCAAGAATACCAGGCCAGAGAACATGCCCAAGAGGATTCATTAGCATCATATTCCCTGGTCCTCTATTTCCAAGGGACTTGGGAAATGTAGGTTTTAGTGGTAGGATAAGTCTCTCTGAAGATAGGTGTAGAAAAGGGAAGAGAAAAAAGATCATGGATCAGAAGTCAGAGCATCCTCCTGTGGGCCAAGGAGCTGGCCCTAAGGGAGAGTATGGACAAACATCAGTTCCTCCTTTGAGCAGCTCTTCCAGCATCTACTTCCTCCAGAATCTTGTGGCTTTCACCTTCACTCTCACATGCCAGTAAGAATAAAGGTGAGTGTGGCATGTGGACCCAATAACTCAGTCTGACAACTGTCACAAGGATACAGCGGCTCCCTCCATGTGAGCCTATGACAGAGCAGGTTCTACTAATTGTTCTTAGATGTCAGAACAGGAAAGCTTGCTTCATAGTAAACTTCACAGAGATGGTGTCAGGTGTCTGTATCCACTGCCATCTCCAGAGAAGATCTGCACAGTAGCAGAAGGAAAAGAAGGATGCTGATACTCCCTTAGTTGGACCCTTAAGACATTCAACCAGTTTAGCAAAAATTTATACCAGATGAACACACATTTTTGCTGTAACATCCTTAACCTTCAAAGAACCTTCAAGCATAAGAAATCCATGTGATTGGGCAGCTACAATCTGACCATCTAAAGTAAGCACTTTGTTTCTCTTTGAGGGAAATACATAACCTTTAGGTTCTGTGGAGTCAAAAACTAAAGTTCAAAGCCAAATTTAATAATATTCACTAGCCTGCCTACCAACTTGTCTAGCAGTTTAAGATCAATTTTCATTTCCAATTTCTCCATTGTTTTATTTTTCAAATTTAAGAGTGAACTAATTAGCACTGAAATAAGAGTGTATACTGTAGTCAAGACCTGGATATATGCTTCTGAAAAGAATCTCAAAATCTGTGTTCAGAACCTGAGTTTGGTGGCAGCCTCTGGCAATGCACTTTTGGACCTTTCAGTTGAGGAATGCCCCAAAGTGCCATATAAGAAGTAAAATTATACTTTTAGTATTTTCTCATAGCTTTGAACAGCTAAGTATTAATGGCCTACAAAGAAGCCCATGGAAACCAATGACATGTTAGAATCTAAGTGTTATGATATGTATAAATTACTTATATAAAGATATTTCATTTTCAAGTCATTAACTGTATGATCTGAGTTCACTTTATTTGTCCCCTTCTGAGCTGCATGACTTGGCCGTGTTAGTCTTAAGCCCTTGTCTCTGTTGGTTTCTCCATCAGAATGAGTACTGTTAGACAATGGCAGCATGAGGAAACACCTGGAGATCAAGGCAGAGGGAAAGATTAGATTTATTTCCACCTACACACAGACAGGCTTACACTGAAGTGATAGGAGCAGCTACCTGGAAGGGAGGCTAAGTATACATAGGGTTTAATTTGTGACTGAAGTTTGAAAGAATCTAGATGAAGTGTTTGAAGTCAAGGCCACTAAGCACAGGTGTGTGGATAGAACTGGTGCCTGGAAGACTTGAAGTGTCAATTGCAGTGGGTACCTGGGGCTCTTTCAAGTCACTCCCAGCTCAGGAGTGACAGGTACCTACCATGCACCATGAAGAGCTTTGTAGAAAAGAGCTCTTCCTTCCAGTCCTTATTTTGGAAGACAGCTCTCTTTGAATAAAGAGTAGTTACCTCTACTGTGGTTAAACCTATCCCTGTCTCCATGTACTAATATGTACAAACCTGGCTATGCTATTTCCTATTCTCTTTAGTTGGCTCAAAACAATGTAAATACGGCTAGCTGAGGTGCTGATGCAGAATCTTTAAAGCTAGTCATGAGGGTCATTGTTTCCCCTACTCAGTGTCTCCTTAAGTGGTTGAATACAGTGAGATGCAGAGCCAACACTCCAGGAGTGTCAACTGGGTTCAAGCCTCAAGATAAAAGGCTATGACCTCCAAGTGCACAAAGGCTGCATATCAGAAACTGAAGCAACAGCCTCCTATACATTAAATGCTACCTCAGCTGTGTTGTGTAGATTGGTCGTTCTGCACACCCTTCTTTTTGCATATTGCAGAGGTGCTCTTAGCTACCTCAGCTCACAAATACTCTGGCCTCTTAGCTTGCTCAGCTCACAAATACTCACATCATTCCTGACATTCTCACCATCACTCATCCTATAGCCACCCATTCTTCATGAATTAATAAAATCCAGGTTAGGTCCTGCATTGAGAACCCTCTTCTGGACTGGACTCAGGATCCCATGGTTCATTATAAATATGTCGATGTATCTTTATGCTTGCTGTGGGTTGCACTGGAGGTCGTAGATTGGAATTAACTGGCTACAATTTCAATAATGTTTTCATGGGATTACAAACATAAACCTCCTGGACAATGATGAAGATGTGAAAAGGGACCTCTACAACAATGGACCTTCTGTCTAGCACACATTCTCTCAAACTCCAGAGGGAAGAATGAACAGCTGAGTCAAAGGCAATAAGTACAGGATTACTGGTCCTGATTACAACATATCATGAGTGTTCTTTTGATGCTTTTTATCATTTCTCTCAAAGAATCACTCATCTTTTTGTGTAGGGCATATTCTCTTATGTTTCTAAGAGCACAACGTATCATATGTCTACAATCTTAGAAGTATGGTTCTAAAAGAAGCAACTACAACACAAAATCTCATAAATTTTTAGTTAAAAAAATCAAAATAGAAAAAAGGTAAAAATGATACAGAATTTCAAAAAATAACATTAAGAAATCATCACTAGTTGATATATTACATATTTTTATCTTAGAAGTAGTTCAACTTACAAAATCAAAGCATAAAAAAATGAACAATCAAACAATGACAGCACAAACCATCCTGTTTGATGGACTATGAAAAGCTTAGAAGTATGGTTATCTATCTTGCAAACTTAAACATAAATAAAGTTATATTAAAATGTTCCAGAATCCTTCACTGTCTTGTTGGTGGAAAAGTTAGGGCGGGCCAAGTGATGAAAGGTGGAGAAAGTTGAGCACTTCTAATCATGCTCATGTCTTCAACCTTGAACCAAACAAAGGTCAACTTAGGATACAGGAAATGGAATTGCTGGAAAAGCAATTCCAGAAATTCCATTGGAAAAGGAAATGGAATTGCTTTACTTAAGTAACAAATCTGTGCCAGTTTGTTTTGTTGTTTTTGTCCTAGGAATTGAACTCAGGGTCTTCCTCTTGCCAGCAAGTGCTGAGCCACTGAGCTACATTTCCAGGCCCCTGTACCAGTCTGGAACTTCTTATTTAAAATGAGTCTATAAAAAAGCCAACTCAGTATTTAAAACATCATTCAAGCATTGTACTCTAACTACAAATCAAATAAAGACATTTTTGCCAGAATATTGATTTAATCTTAGTAGAAAGATGGTTTAATATTCCTGGAAAGATACTTGTCCATATTTAGTGTCCTGAATACTATATGTAATGATCTATTAATGTTTAGCAATTAGTCTTGTCTCAGATCTCCATTTAGATAAATTATCTTATTAAGATGAATTATAAATCAGAAATTCAGAAATCAAGTGACAAAGTCAATTACTAATGGAAATGTTATATCTCATGAATTCAGTATTAGCATTCTAAAGAGCTTCTGATGGGACAAATTTAGGGTCTATCTGAGAAAAACTTAATTGAGAATCTATCTGATTCTAGGCAGCTGAAATAACTCCACAGAATGGAGCTCCAGAACTCCACCTTAGGAAGTAGATTCATCTTGGTGGGGATACTGAATGACCGTGGATCTTGTGAACTACTTGGTGACAGACTTGCAGCCCTGTACATGTTGGCCCTGATCACCAATGGCCTGCTGCTCCTGGTCATCAGAGTTCATGTGTGGCTCCACGTGCCCATGTACCTCCTGCTGTGGCAGCTGTCTGTCATGGACTTCCTGTTCACATCAGTTGTCACTCCCAAGGCCCTCATGGGTTTTCTGCAGAGAGAAAACACCATCTCCTTAGAAAGCTGTGCCCTTCAGATGTTCCTGGTACTGACATTGGGTGGTGCCGAGGACCTTCTACTGGCCTTCCTGGCCTATGACAGGTATGTGGCCATTTGTCATCCTCTCAACTACATGGTCTTCATGAGGCCTAGAGTCTGCTGGTTCATGGTGGCCAAATCCTGGATCCTAGCATTCCTTAGTGCTCTAGGATATACTGTGTACACCATGCACTATGCCTTCTGTGTAGCCTGGAAGGTCAGACACTTGTTTTGTGACATTTTACCCTTGCTGAAACTGGCCTGTGCAGACACCTCCTGATATGAGCTCATGGTTTATGCAATGAGCGTGTCCTTCCTGACTCCCCCTCTTGTTGCCATTGCTGCCCCTTACACATTAATTCTGTTCATTGTGCTCCACTTGACCTCAGAAGAGGGCAGGAAGAAAGCTCTTGTTACTTGTTCCTCCCAACTGACTGTGGTAGGGATGTTTTATGGGGAAGCTAACTCATGTATGTCCTACCCCATTCCTTTCACAATTCCAAACAGGACAACATCACCTCTGCTTTCTACACAATTGTCACCCCATCCCCGAACCCCCTCATTTATAACCTGAGAAGTAAGGAGGTCCTGGGGGCTTTGAGGAGAGTCTTGGGAAAAATATATTCTGCACATACACACTACTCTCTTGGTGGATCTCCAAAATTAATTCCTTCTTGAAATCAAAAGATGTCTCTTATGAGTTAAATACACTAATATACTTATATAATGGAAAATGGGTCTTTAGGTACAGAAGTATAGAAATATAAACATGTTTGTCAAATGCTCTATTAATATTATAGGATATCGTTCATACTATTTAACATTACTATTCACTGTCTTTAAAAACTACTGTTTCTTTAGGTAACTGCTTTGTGGAGAGTTTCTTGTGTTATCACAAACATGGATATGATCCTAAAGCTTTTAGTCCATACTGGACCAAGCTAAGAACCTGGGAAAGTAATTTCAAATGTGTAGACTAAGAAAGGCTTAACTATCTTTGCTATAAGAGTGTTGAGGTTTGCATATCTTTTAGATAAATCAATAATATTAAAAGATCAGATATGCACTGACAGTTTTACCTAGTGTCTCCTTTAGTAGTAATTTGTTATTGCATCATGTGCACTCTTTTCTTGTCTCCAAGCAACAGTTATTGTGGATGCTCCAGTGCTCCATCCACTGTGTGTGTGTGTGTGTTTGCTTTTTTTTTTTTTTTTTTTTTTTTTTTTTTTTTTTTTTTTTTTTTTTTTTTTTTTTTTTTTTTTTTTGGTACTGGGGATCAAACTCACAACCTTGCGCTTGCCAGGCAGGCGCTTAAGCCACTGAGCCAAATCCCTAGCCCGTGTTTGCTTTTAAAAGGGAACATTTTCTATTAGGTAAAGTTCCTGTAGGTAAAGTTCAAATCATAAAACATTTTCTAGTTGGTTAAGTTCAAATCATAAAAATATTCATAAAATACTTTCAGTCAGTTAGGGCATATTATAAGCAAGAGTCATGGTAAAGTAATTAAAGCAAACAAAACCATAATGTGCTTGTCCACTTCTCTAACCCTGTCTCCACATGCTTTAACAATGCTAAGGGTTCATATTTTTGGCTCTTGTATCTGACTTAAACATTGTAAAATACATACACATACAATAAAGTCTAGTAGTAGTCCATGAATGTGTATCATTTTCATGTGTTTGAGTATCAGTTAAAATAAATTAATTTTTTAAAAATAGGGGGGTAATATGCTTCATTTTCTTAGGAACTTAACTATGCTCTGTAACTATTAGTTTATTTTAAATTCTCTTTCAAATAAAAGCTCGTATAAAATCCATTGTGAAGTTCAAAAGAAACATGATTGATTGTGTGACCTATTTCTGACAAATACTACTGTTTTTGAAATTGGTTATTTTTTGTTTTATTCTCCAAACATAAACTATAACTAATTGCTTAATTCAAAAATGTAAGGGAAGTCATTTCGTAGTTTTATCTTATAAAAGCAAAAAATGATGTGAGTTACAGAAGCAGAGAGGGGCATCAAGAGAGGGTTAGAGGAATGGTGATCAGTGGGTAGTGTATTACAATTACATAGTCACAAGAAGCTCTGGTGTGCTACTCCACAGTGTTGTGAAGATAGATAATGAAACATACAGCATATTTCAAAATCTTAGTTGATAAGGGTTAACAGCAACATTTGGAAACTTTACTGCATGAACAGTACTAATACCGAGTTAATACAGAGGTCAGCAAAGCTGTCACTTGCTTTACTGCCATAAAGTTAACAAGTTAATGAAAGATTTAAATGTAAGCAAATAATTACCCACCCCATTTAGGTTAAAAGTTTATCCCATTACCTAAAAACACTGATGTGCTTTTTAATTGTGTCAGGAATGATCAACAGGTCAACTGCCCTGATCATTCTTCATTGAGAAATATTATTTTAAACCAGCAACTCAGGAATCAGGGTAGTCAAGTCTTGCAAATTCTGCTCTTCATTACAGAGCCAAATGCCTTTCCAAGGGCTATGACAGTCTTGGAAATCTGCTTTTGCAGCCTTGTATCATTTTCTATCATGCTGCTCATTTGTGTTAGTTAAGAGTTTCCACTGCTGAGACAAAATATCTGATCTTCAAAACATAAAGGTTGAGGTGTCTATTTGGGGTCACAGTTTTAGGGGTTTCTGTACATGGATGGCTGACTCCAAGGCACAAACATCATGGCAAAGACATGGTGCAAGAAAGTGTTTAACTCCTGGAATTTGAGAAGCAGTGAGTAGGGAAAGAGTGCCAAAGAGGAAAGGACCAAAGGTGGTACACAGCATCACACCTCCAGTGCCCAACAAGACACACACAGCAGAATGCCTTTCCTAAGCATCTTTCAACCCAGACAAGATGACAATCCAGATTCACATCACACCTTAAATACTACAGTCCAATCTTCACTGTCTTTTAGTAATTAAATGCTTGGTAGATTCTTTAGTATCTAACTCAAGATTTTTTAATCCAAACCTTCCAACTTATCAGTCTTTTAGTTTGATATTTTCCTGACTGTACATGTGCACTCAGAAAATACACCAT
Organism: Dolichotis patagonum; assembly: GCA_004027295.1. Classification (NCBI taxonomy): domain Eukaryota; kingdom Metazoa; phylum Chordata; class Mammalia; order Rodentia; family Caviidae; genus Dolichotis; species Dolichotis patagonum. The sequence continues at coordinate 1,735 of PVJX010023669.1, read as the reverse complement.
TCATTATTCCATCAGTCTTTACTGTTTTTAATAACAGAAATTATTAAATTTGCAATTGGATGCTATTTTACAAATATATCACCATGAAGAATATATTATATGTCTATATCCTTACTTTCTACAAATTTACCTTTGATATGTAAACATTTCAAAACATACTTATTAAATACTTGCAAGAAATAAGGAAATGAAACCATTTCTCAATGTGCATTCTCATATTTGTGATTTTTATTTCTTTATATTGTTGTTTAATTTTTATACACAAATATTTTCCTGTTTTTTAAAAATTCTTTTAAGATTGTTTGGGCCTGAAGATTACTGACTGCATTCACTGTTTCCTTGTTGCCTTCCCTTTTTCCTTCCTTTCTCTCTTTTTCTCTCCCTTTCATTCCTCCCCTTTCTTCCATTTCTCTTTTATTCCTTTCTTTTTAAAATTTTTTCCATGTTTACAAAGATGCTTTCTTTTTTACTATTTTCAATTTTATGTTAAATGACAAATAATAATTGTACTTTAATACGCAACTTGTTGCACTTAACTGAGTAGAGCAATAGGAAAACAGCAGGAAGAAAATGAGATAGAATGGGATGTAAACAGAAAAAAATGCAAGCAACATGCTTCTTTCCACATTCTTAAAATATTCATCATAAGTGGACAATCATCACTGTCCATCAGATTATTTTGCAGTTACTCTCCTGAGCGCTGCTTTGACATCCTTGTTCCTCAGGCTGTAAATGCTGGGGTTCAGCATGGGCGTCACTGCTGAGTAGAACACAGATATCATTTTATCCCTTTCATTCATTACCTTGGAGTTTGGTCTCATATAGGCAAATATGACTGAACCATTGAAGAGAATAATGACAATGAGATGGGAACCACAGGTAGAGAAGACCTTGAGCCTTCCCTCTCCAGACTGCATCCAGATCAGAGCAGAGATGATATTCCAGCAGGAGATGTGGATCAAGGAGTCAGGAGACAGCAGGATTACCACACTCATTGCAAAGCTGACCATTTCTGTTCTGTAAGTTCTGATGAAGCCAGCTTCAACAGGGCAGGAGGCTCATAGAAAAAGTGGTTAATGACACTGTGTCCTCGGTTTGGTAGACTCAATGTGAATGTGGAGTTCACCAAGGATGCAAACGTTCCACAGGCTCAGGCCCCTACAGCCAGCTGGACACATACACCATGTGTCATGATGGCTGAGTAGTGCAGTGGCTTGCACACAGCCACATACCTGTCATGGGACATCACTGCCAGAAGTGCACACTCTACTCCCAACCAGAAGTAAAACAACTCCTAAAATTCATCTGGAACCAGAAGAGACCTAGAATAGCAAAGGCAATTCTAAGCAACAAAGGCAAGGCGGGAGGCATCACAATCCCTGACTTAAAATTATACTACAAAGCTACAGTGATAAAGTCAGTATGGTACTGGAATAGAAACAGACTGCAGGATCAGTGGAATAGATTGGAAGATACAATCACAACTGCAAACCCACTCAACTACCTTATCTTTGATAAAGGGGCCAAACATGCTCGCTGGAAGAATGACAGTCTCTTTAACAAATGGTGCTGGAAAAATTGGCTGTCCATATGCAGATGACTAAAACTAGACCCATGTCTATCACCATACACTAAACTAAAATCTAAATGGATCAAAGATCTAAATATTAAAACAGAAACACTAAAACTGCTGGAAGACAAAGTAGGTAAAAACCTCAAAGATATAGGGGTAGGA
>PVJX010023668.1:0-29031 GCA_004027295.1 Dolichotis patagonum | reverse complement strand
ACTTTTCTTGAGAGGGTAAAATGCTGGGGGAGGAGGGTACCCACTCATTCCTGCTGCTCCCTTAGAGAGGTACCAGCCTGCTAGCAGGTATTATTTTTTATCTGGTAACTTTATTGGTAAATTTTTAAATATACATAATGATCACTTTCATCATAGGCACTTTGCACATGTACATCACTTGTCTCAATTCCTCCTTTTTCCCCCATTCCCTTCCCTTCCCTCCACCCTTCTACCCCTCTATATTTGCAAAATATTTGTTTCCAAATTTTTTCCTTTTTTCTCTTTCCTCCCTTTTCATCCCTTTTCCTCCCTTTTCATCTTGCCCCCTCCCCAATTCCCCTTCTCATTTGGAAATTTTCTTCCTGTTTCATAATATCTACTATACGTATACATTCTGGTCTTTTTGATTTCTCACATGAGAGAAACAATGCACTATTTACACATGTGTGTTTAATTTATTTCAATTAACAGTATGGTCTCAAGGTCTATCCAATTACCCATAAATGTCTCAAAGTTATCCTTCTTTATGACTGAGTAGCACTCCATGTATAAAAATACCACATCTTGTTTATTCATTCATTGGTTGAAGGGCATTTAGCAGTTTCCAAGATTTTGATATTACAAACTGTGGCACCATAAACATAGGTGTGCACACATCACTATGACATTACGTTTTTAATTCTTTCAGAAAGATACCAAGAAGGGGAGTAACTGGGCAAAACAGAACCAGTTTTAGGTTTTAGTTTTTTCAGAGATCTCTACACTGATTTCCACCGAAATTGCATCAGTTTACCCGCCCATCAACAGTGGAAAAGGGTTCTTATACTGCACAGCCCTACCAGCGTTTCTTATTGGTTGATTTATTGATGATAACCATTTGTTATAGACTGAGATAGGCTCAGCTTTGTTTTAATTTGTATCTCTCAAAGGAACAATGCTGTGGAACATTTTTTCACATATTTATTTGCCGTTTGTGCTGCTTCATCTGAGAAGTGTGCATTCATTTAGATGCCCATTTTGGATTGGGTTTTTATATTTGGAGGATCTGAACTGTTTGAGTCCTTTATATACTCTGGATATTAGTCCTCTGCCTCAGAAACAGCTGCCAAATTTTTTTCCCACTCTGTGAGATGTGTCTTTACTCTGTTGAAGATTTTTTTTATTTTAAAGAGAATAAAACAAAAGAGGGCAGAACAAAACAGATCAGAACAGAACAACATAAGCAACACAACACTTTACAATAAGACAACCGGACATTAACAGTAGCTGTCAAAATATCTCTTTCTCTGCTGTAGTTGAGCATAGTTTCAAATACAATAATATCAAACATAACACAATAGTATAAAACCATTCAGGAGAATGAAAGGACATTTTGAGCCAAATAACTATGATCAATGGCTACTATAATCTCATTTTCAATAAAAAGATTTGTTTCTCTTATTGTACAAAAGATTTTTTTAATATAATAAGATCCAAGTTGTTGATTATTTTCAATATTTTCTTTGCAGTTGGAGTTTTGTTCATAAAGTCACTGTCCAAAACTATGGCTTTAAGAGTTTTACCTACTCTATCTACCAGCAGAGTAATGTATCTTTTGGGGATAAGAATGGAGAAGAGCTTGCTTGCACTGTTGGTAACAACATAAAGCAGTATAACCACAGAAAGCAGAGATGCTAATGTAATTGTTGGACTCTGGAAAAAGTGAAGTTCAGAAACACATTAAAAGGCATTCAGTCAGCCATGCGTGGTGGTGCCTACCTGTAATCCAGAACTCCGAGGAACTGACAAAGGAGGACTGCAAGTTCAAGGCCACAAGAGCAATCGACTTAGTGATACCCTGACTCAAAAACAAACAAACAAACAAACAAACAAAAAAACCAGAAAGAGCTCGGAATGCTGCATAGTGTGAAGGCCCTGTGTTCAATTCCCAGGAACACACACACACATACACACACATACACACACACACCCTCAGCAAATCTTGATTACCTTGCACTATGTACTAAGCAAGCAAGAGATTAATTTAAATACAAGACAAATATGCAAAATGGGTCAGCAAACTAATAGACTATAAATTCCTTAGCCTTTCAGTTTCTTTCTTAATAATTTATAGGATCCTATACTTTTTATAGAATTGGCAAAAATATTCTGTACTCTCTGTGCAATGAGATCTCCCTCCCTCATTATCCATATTATAGATTTTAGTCACCTTAACCGCATCCGCCCGTGGGCACGTCCTGTGGAACTGTTGTGTAAGATTATTGCTTTCAATTTGTCTTAGGCAAAAGAATATAAGCTTCATGTCTTTACAAGATTCAGCCTCTTATCTCCTTGGAGATTAAGGTTTTCTCTGTAACTAAGGACACTTTGACAAAGCAAAAATTTAAAAGAAAGATGTAAGCTTTGTCGTGCCATTCGGGAGATGAACTGTCACAAGCTTTTGCTATTTGTCCTTCACTATCAAGAGCAGGCTTCACTGGACAAAATGAACCTACTATACTATGTAACTGATGATGGAGAAAATAAATTTGGAGGCCAGCCAAGTCACATAAAGGTCTCATTTAACTTATGCTGGTGGAGGTAATTTGCTACAGAATTATTCTGACAATAATGAAGAGGGCAAAAGATTTTATTTTATTTTTTTTTTTTTTTTAGGAATTACAGAAGAACACTGTAGGAGAAGCACAAGGTATAAATCAACGCCAGCACAGACCATGTGGACATTTTTTTCATTCTCTGGAGTCTCCTGGTCCTACAACATTGTAAAAAATGCATTAATATGTTTTCTTCTCTACCTGTCAGTTTAGCTATTGTGACTCCCAACATGTAAAAGGAAAGAACAAATAGAACTAATATTATGTAATTGGGTCTAGGTTACTGACCACTAGTCAGAGAACAGAAACCAAATCAATTAGAAAAGATGAGGTGTATGATAACTGAAGTTAGTTTTGAGAAACCTTAACCTAGAAAGTGACTAGTGAGTATCATCAATGCTTTGCCTAGCCACAGAATAATGAGACGCCATAATGTTCATATTCAAATCTCCAGAACCGATGACTCTGTTATCTTATACAATAAAAATGGGTCTCTAGATGGGATTGAGTAAAGAGTATCAAGGTATAGAGATGACAGTAAATTATCTAGGGGGACCTGAAGTAAATCATAAGGATTCTTATGATAGGAAATGAGAAGGATCAGAGTCAGAGGGGGAGGCGTGACTAACCAAGAAATACAACCATTCACTAAAAATTGAAAAATCCAGGAAACAGATTTCCCTTTAGAGTCTTCAGAAGGAATGAAACTTGACAACATTTTGACATCAGTGCCATATGACTTATTTAAGACTTTTGAACTCCAGAGCTAGAAGGTAAGTTTATATTGTTGGTTAAGTCATTACCTTTGTGGTAATTTATTGCAGATGTGATTGAGCACTAATACAGTGGTCACCCAACTAGCAATTACCATTGGCTTAAGTACTAGACTTGCAAACTCATACCAGAGGTTGTATTTCATGTCTATTTAAATATTTTATCAAATGGATTTATTACTTTGAAGAAATGACACCCATTTATTGATTCTTTCAATGCAAATTTTTTAAGGACTTATGTTTGTCAGTCTTTGTGGCAGTGCTGGAGAAAGAGCAGCAAAGAAAATGATCAAGAATCCTTTTCGTAAAGCTAGAGTTAAATGCAGCATAGAAAATTGCAGCATTTAGTGAGTTTCCTATATAAGTTGGTTTGTTATTTTCTACCAGTGGTTTTCTTTTGTAAGGATACCTTTAAAATTACCATATATATTTTCATTTAAGTTGTAGATTTGGGGGCTAAAATAATTGGAAGGGGCATTAGAATTGAGTTAGTAGGCTGTGAAAAATTGCCAGGTTCTTGGTTCTAAATATGTGCTAAAGACCACTTGAGACAAGATGTGTATCTTTCCATTTTTCTGTCATATACAACTGAATGGAAGAGGAGCCAGATAACATCCCATTTGCTATATTTCTAAAATTTTATTGAGAAGATGCAGTTCTTTGCTTCCTTCTTTTCCACCATGATCATTACAAATATAAAAAAATTTAATAGCATTGTCAAATTTACAGGTATAGCGTTTATGAATTCTTATTTCTTCTAGACTGGTACAACAATTACATTAAAAGAAATATATTCCCCTCAAAAATAATAGCATTTTAAAAATACCAGAATGGATTGAGTCTAGTAAGAACATTCTCTTTTAACTCAGTAGGTTTGGTATTCCTTGATACTGTTGGAAATTAAGAGAAAATCTTCAACACATATTCTGATCATCCTGATCTCTACATGAAATGGATTTTCCTCTTGTAGATAACAGATGAAATAAACCCACTGCATGTATTGTTCTTCATCAATTTATTCCAAGATATCTGCCAGTTCTAGAAATTTGCACAAATCTATAGGCAATATCTACAAATCCCTTCCATGTGATCCTTTTGTCTAGGAATCATGCTGGCTTTGTTTAATTTCTATTTCCATTTATTTTTATTTTCATGAGTAAGAAAGGACTTGTTCATCCACATGTCAAGTGATATAGTATAATAGAAGCTCACCACGGGGTTAATATTTCTATCAAGTAAAAGTTTTAAAAAGTGTGGGGATCATTCTTTGATCCCATACTCTGGACATGGCCCACCCCAGCCACTATCTCCTACACAGATATTCACACAAACATACTCTCAGACGAGCTTCAGACAGTGTCTGCTGAGATTCTGTTGAGATTGCATATATTTCATGATACCTTTGTATTTTTCACAATACATGATAACAGGTACAGGTGTGGTGGTATACACCTATAATATAAGCACTGAGTAGGAAAGAAGATCGCTGTGAGTTCAAGGCCAACCTGGGCTGTATAGTTAGTTCAAAGCAAGCTTGACTGGCATACCAAGACCTTGTCTCAAAAACTCAAAAACAACAAACAGCAACAACAACAAAATACATAGCATAGGCCTTTGCACATACAATTACTCAAAATATTTACTGTGCAATGTCAGTTAGGAAAGATATGTCAATGATGTGATAACAATGATTTTTATATTGTTGCTTCCATTTGAATTAGAAAAAGAGCTTGGTGTTTTGTTGTTTTGTTTTGTTTTTATGGAAATGGAAACACAGAAAAGTTATGAAGCATAAAAGAAAATTACTACCAAGTTTGATTTTTTGAAATGATCATAGCAAATGTTAAAAAGGACAAATGATTGATAAAATACGATAAGTAAATTTAATTAATAGAGACAAAGTTTAACATAAAGGCTGCTACACTTCAAACACTGTCGCATGCATGGGGTTATAGAGAGGCATATGCCTGGTTGAGAACCCCACAACATAGCAGCAGAGTCAGGCTCTGATAAATGGTGAAGAAGGCAGGTACACAAAGGGCTAGGGAAGCACAGCTAGAGAAAACAATGAGCACATTCGTTTCACTCTGGTTCAGAGTAGAATTTGCATGGTTAGTAGTTCTCTTTTGGAAATAAACCTACATCCTCCTCTGTGTTTCTCTAAATATCTGAAGCTGGAATTATAGCCCTAAAAGAGTAGACTTTGCCTAATTTCCACTGCTTTGTTCTAACCTCATTCTATACTAGCACTAGTGAAAACCAAAGACACTCAAACATGAAGTGCAAGAGTTTGTCTAAGACATTTACGGACTTTACAAAAAGAAGTTCCATGACTGATTGACACTATTGAACAGTCAGAAAAGCATAGTAATATGTCAATATCACACACCTTAATATAAGATAAGATTAGTGAGGACATCTCCAACCTAAGCAGGTAGAAATTGGACTTAAAAAGAGGGGAAATACACAAAAATTCCAATAATCACTAATACTCAATGGAAGTTACCACAGATTATAAATGTGAAATAATATAACATAATAACAATTTTTATCAAACAGTCAAGTAAATGGCTACCACTTAGGAAAACTACTTGTGAAGTGGTATTTGGTAGTGTGTTGTATTAAAATAATAGAATACCTTCAGGACTTAATTCACTTTAAAAGGATGCCATTTTTATTAGCTAGAGTTAATCAAACTGACTTACTGAACACTTAGAAGAACGATGATGTTGTATGTAATGACCAAGTCTGCAAGGCCTATTTACTGGTCATAAAATCTGGTTTACTTATTTTTTAACGAATGGTTACAGAGGATCAACTAGATGCCAGAGATGACTATAAGTTAATGTTTATTCAAATAACAAAGTTAAATTCTTGCAGTCGTGGAGTTTATATCTTCACCCAGAGGAAAGAAGACAGATGATATTCTACAGAGAAATTGGAGGAGAGGAAAGGGGCTGGGAAACTGGCAGAGAAATGAAACAGGATAGTTATCTGGGTAAGAGATGATGGAACTCTGGACCACCTGAGAGCAGTGAAGGCAAGGAAAGGAGTCCAAATCTGTAATATTACTTAAGGTAGATCTAATTAATAGTATAACTGTATCATAATGAAAAAAGAGAAAAGGATAAAAATCGAGGATAATAACTATCGATTACACCAAATTACCAGGGGAATGGTATTTCTCTTAAGTAAAAGATCTAGAAGGAGCATAAAAGATGAGTGAATAAGAAGTTTAAAATTATTTATTATCGAGTACTCTTCCACCAAGCCTCCTATCTCCTTGAGGTGTTACAGAGCACAACTAGTAAGAAAGAGCAGGAGACAAATAGCAAGCAAAGGGGATCTGCGTTGACCAGTTGTTCACAGGGAACAAAAGGCCATGAGGCAGAATCTCACCATTTATTGACTGAGGAGGGAATTATTGGATTTCTCAGGTGGCAGGTGGTGCTTTTAAACCAATGAGGACCTTGCTCTGGAGTATCTTCAATCTTAGTGGTTTTAGTCTTAATTTTAGTGGTCTTCACCTTAGTCTCAGTCTTAATCTCAGTCTTAGTAGGTGAGAGAGGATGACCCACACCTAATGAAATAATGGGAAATCCCAAAAAGGTGATCCCAAAAATCCCAAGCATCCATTCACCCCTTAGGGAAGTATGTACAAATAGCCATTTGAGTTTGTGGACCCCAACAATTTATGTTACTTGGGTGCTACCCATTAGACATTCAAAAATATTTTTCTAGAAAGTTTGGTTTCCAGAATCTGTGGGCTTTCTGGGAAAAACAAATTCTTCTTATAAGTGATAAGGCAGACAAGAAATCTAAGACTAGAAAAAAATACAGGAAGATGTAAAATAGACAGTGGTACACAAAGAATCAAGATATTCGAATACCTGCCAAGTTGGCCACTGGAATTAAAATTTATGGAGTAAGAAAAAAATTAAAAAACAATATAGGATTATATGATAAAACAGAAACTTGGACTTAATATTCCAAGCCCTTTGAGAGACTGCTTATATCCATAAACCAAGGAAATACATTTAAAAAAACAGAAAAGGCAAATTTAATAAGGTTTTAATGCTAACATTTCTCAAAGGTATGGAGAATGATCATGATTGTCTTATGAACTATGAATACAAAGATATTAAAGAATACTAAAACTTTTAGAAAAATTCACACAATTACATATGCTTATAAACCACTGTAATTTTAGTTATCTCTTACTTAAGTGTCTGCATTATTTTCTCAGTTGAATGTCAGATTCAAAAAGCTTGCTTATGGTATCAATTACATTAAACAAAATGTTTTTCAGACTGGTTAATTAAGTTTGTAAGAGATGAAAAGTAATTACATAACTAGAAAATTATAAGTATATAGTCTCGGTATTGAGAAGGAAATCTTTTCTCTGTGAGAGACAAATTATACTTGTTATGATATATCATTGTATATTTCTAGGAACTTTCAAAATGTTTATACCAAGTATATCACAATCCTACTTGATCATTATCATCTTCTATTAAATACATATTTGTCGTATATCTTAGATGACTAGAATATTAGATATAAGCTAGTCATGTTGACTCAAGTTGTTGCTTGTGACAGCTTTAATGGAGCAAAATCCAAGATATTTTTGGGTGTGCACCCTTTATACACGGGATAGAAACAAGTTTCTGCTTACCCTTTCATTTACCATACTGATGTATATAAAATAGTTATTCCAAGGTTTGTGCTATGTGTGTGCAAATGTTTTATGAGTTTTCCTCACCTATGTAAGTGAAGTGAATCACTTTTAAGAAATAAAAATCTCTGGAAAAGTTATTAATAAATAAAATTAAACAAAATAATTTTAGTATGCTTTAATTTGACAGTGTCTGTTATAGCAGAAAGGAAATACAAGGCAGCATAATATTCTTTTCTGTTTTTTTCTATTTTTGCTTTGAAGAAAGTTACAAAATTGTATTTCATCAAGATACCTTAAAATTGGATGTTGATGTTCAAAGCACTGTCAGCATGGATATTTGAGATCATGAGGTCTTAATTTCAAAGCACACTACGCAAAAACTCTTTTGCTGATCCAAAAGATAACGTGAGTCCAGCTCCAACTGACAACTGCTGTTATTTTATGCTTAGTATTAACTTTCTGAATAATTCAGAAAATAATAATAATATTTTAGAATTCTCTGCCCATGTGCTTAAGAAGCATTTTGTTTTGTGGTAAGCCTCTCGTGATATATATAAAATGCTAAGCAAATGAGAAATATATGCTTGAAAGAAAAGAATGTCTAGAAAAACAGTAATTTTTCCAAACAGAAAATTTTTTTGACAGAGTGATACTGCAGCACTAGATTATGTTATTGAAAAGTCTTACACCGAGCTATCTTGTGTAGTAGATAGTTTTAATACTGGATATATTTCAAGATCCATAAGTATTATTTTTTTAAACTGGAGGCATTATATGGTATAAAATTATGGAGCACACTGATATTGAAGAACAGCAGTGAGAACATAAACTAGGTAATAAAAGAAAACAGTATCTGTTATTGAAGTGATGCAAATCAATACAGGACTCTACTGAACAGTCTTACTGTTCTTTGAAATCAAGGGCATGTGGTAGATTTCAAAGAAATTCTTATTGAGTTATAAGAATCAATCATTTAAATTTTAAAATACAAGATACCTCTCTGGAAAGCTTTGTTAGATGGTTGTGTCTGACATTTTTGCAGCAAGCTTACTTACAAGGGAAGAAAAAAACACATTGTTAAGAAGAAGTGGACATAAACATGAATAAAACTCTGTCTCTATTGAACACAAAATATTTTAGGGAAATTTGGAAGTTTCATAGAGCTGTACTATGAGGAAATGTGTAAAAGAAATTAATGTTATAAGCATATATATTTATTTTATACTCTAGAGACACCAGGATATAGAAGCCATATAGAATTTAGACATTATAAAACATAATCATTAGCTTGTTTTTGTTTTGAGGTTGAGTAGAGGCATACGTAATGAAATAGAGGAAAATGAATGAGCTTAGTGAAAAGAAAAACCTATTTTACAACTGTATCAAGTCACTGGTTGATTGTATTGATGCTTAGTGGCTTGACCATAGCTGACAATCTTCCCCATGGAATGTATTTGCCCTGCCTCCCATCTACCCTGGAATGGCTTTGTGTATTTACCTAGAAGAACATCCTAATGTGCTTATGTGAAAGGACAGTTGTGGTAGCTCTGAATTTCCACACTTCCATGTACTCTTTTAAATTCTGAGTCTACTGTGAGAACAAGCCCAGGACTAAACTCCTGAGAGAAAAAATTACAAGAAAAATCATCTCAACTGAGGTCTTTTTGTCAGCCCACTACTAGCCAATCTTACAGCTAACTATGGAAATGTAAGCAAGCCCACAGAAGATAATCCACACAGATTACACTGTAAGACCAAACGAATTCAACTGTTAGCCTATTCAGGAAAAAGTTGATCATAGTTTAACTCACAAAGTTTGGAGGTGGTAGAAAATTTGATAATATTGTAACAGTAGATAACATACTATGTGTAGTATATGCATAGTATAGTGCCTATTAAGTTATTATCTAAATCAGGAGTTTTGAGAATCCAAAGCATAAAATAGGAAAGTAAGCAAAAATTGGCACTCCAAAAGCAAAACCAGGTTATATAGTTACCTTATCTAAACTGATTTTTGCTTTTTCACTTAGTTGGGTAAGGAATATAAAGAATTTAGAAAAAAACTAAAATATCAAGACTTTTAATGATATCTGCATTATCTCAGCTATAAATCATAGAAGTAGGTCCAAAATTATTTATAAAAGAAGGTGGCACCAGGGACTTAGCTCAGTGGCACAAGTTTTTGTCTGGCAAGTGTGAGGTCATGAGTTTGATCCATGGTACCAAAAACATAAATTTAAAATTAAAAAATATAAAAAGAAAGAACGATATTTATAATCTTACTTAGTGACAGAATTGATTGGTGTAGTTTTTCATCATAGCACAAAAAATATCAGACTCTTTTCCTGAGTTCTCCTTTGTTTGTCCACTGGAGTTTTTTTTTTCTTTTGCTCAAAAATTCAAAATTTTCAACAACATGAAAATGGAAAATGTATGAGATTACTAAAACTATAATAAAAAGCTATAATATTATCAGGAGAGAATTCTTTAGGACATCCATGCTAAAATAGAATAGTAGAAATGTGCTTTCTCAAAGAAAGGAATGGAAATTATTTCAGTAAGACACACTGTAGGATGCAAGAGAAGAATTGGAAGAATCCATTTTTTTACAACCTTCAATCTGGTGTAATTTTTTATGGTGCAGTTTGTAGTAAATATGGTATTATGTCTTACTGATTCTAAAGAGGCAAGATCAACACAAAGAATCTTTTTGTGATCATCTTTCTCTAAATTCCCCCTGCTTTAAAATGTGTTTTCAAGATCTTTTATGTATGCAAATGAGTGCATTTAAAGGTTTTAAAATTTAAGTATGTTATCATTATTTTTATATTTCTGTAACAAAATGCAAAGTGAGCTCTCCTCCTTATGAAACATTAGGTAGGGATGGAGTAGACTGGTTTTAGTTTTATTTACAACTTGGAGTTCACTGTGGAAAATGAATAATCATCGTTTAGTTTTCAGAATGCCAAAGAGTAATAAGAAATTTGCAGAGAGTAAGTGGAAGCTACACTTAGCCCCTGTTTCTGAACCACTGGTCAGATCACACGATCGTAGGAAATCATACAAAGCAAAGCCAAGGTCAAATTTGAAATGAAAATATTTCAAATGCTAACATTTCACAAATGACTCTTCTAAGGGGTGCTTTGCGTTGGTTGCACATTATGGACATTGCTTTATTTTGACAAGATTTTCTGTTAATGTTTCTTCAAAGTTTATTGTTTGGTTAAATGAGCTTGTTTGAATTTATAATTTCAGTAATGTTTTATTGAAGCTTAAGTGGTTCATGAAATCTTAGAAATAGACTTTAGTGCTGACAGAGGAGTGGTTCAAAATCCCCACTTTGTTATTTAAGCATGTATGAATAGGAAATTGCTGAATATACTTAATTTCTAGGGCTGCATTTCAGTTAAGATTATTGACACTCAATATACTTTGATTTTTCTGAGATTATATAAAGTTACTATCTAATGAACATACAAACATACTATTCTAGTGCTCTTGTGAAAACTACATGAGATAGTTCAAATAAAACTCCTCAGATGGTCCAAAACACATATTGAAAGTCAATCAACAATAGTTACTACTATTATTGACAATCAACTTAAAAGACAATGAAAATAACCCCAACCAATGATGAGCTCTACTCAAGATACTACTACTTAATAATTATGAAACTGTGGGGAAAACGTGAACTTTCTGCGAACTCTTTTTAATATTCATAAAATAAATGTTTTCATAAAAACCCTGTATGTACACATGATTGTGGCATATAACCCCATGCTGCTTAATTTAAGGGTTTATTTTTATTGTCTACTTCTACATAAAAATTTTATTTAAAAATATGACTTAGTAGGCAATTTTCACATAGGCCTATATTTGAAGTATCTCAGATCAAATTACTGATCATTTCATGTAGTATCTGAGAAAATATAAACACTTTCCATGATTTGGCTTTTTTTGAAAATGCTTCTTAATATTGCACTACCTCAATCATAATAGCTAAGTAGCAACAGTGCATTCATACTCATTCATACTAATTAATTACTCAAAATATTCAGTACCAGAGTTAAATCTGTTTTATACTTTGGATATAAAATTTACCACAGAGAAGCATAAAGTTGGTTATATACCTCGAATAAACTGTACTGGTCACCATATCTCCTGGGAACAGCTATAGATTTATAATCAACCTTTAAAATTGATAAGCCTTTAGGAACAGAATAAAAATGAAATATTCAGGCATTCAAACTTTAATATGACTTAAATACTGAAGTAGAATTTAGAGGACTATCCGGAGGAAATAAGAAAATGGGAAGAAGAAAAAGAAAGAACCTGTGGCCCTGAAGCAAAGCCAGCAGATTGCTATAGCTGCTGGTTTCAAACAGGAGTCTAAAGAGAATTCTTTCTGTGGTCTGTTGGCCATTTCAGAACTTTGGAAATGTAATGGTCAATTCATCAGAATGAAATAGCTGGTGAGTGTGGCAGACTTTCGGCAACCGGAAGGAGAGAGACCCTGGCTCGTCAGGACCTGCACCTTGCGGACCTGCACCTTGCGGTTGACTCGGGTTGCCGGGAGAACAAGGAGATCCTCCCCTCTCTGGGGGGCAGCTGTGAGTGTGGCAGACTTTCGGCAGCCTGAAGGAGAGAGACCCTGGTGCCTCGGGACCTGCACCATGTGGTTGACATGGGGTGCTGGGAGAACAAGGAACTCCTCCCTTCTCTGGGGTTGGCTGTGGGCCTGCCAGCAAGTGGGCTGAGAATCTAACATCTCATGTGGTCCTGTCCCCCATCCTGTGTCCCCCTCACAGCAAGTGAGAGCCAGTGAACTACACATCTTGTGAAAAGATTGGCTATGTTATTTAGTATGAGCTCCCTGTATGCAAAGATATGGACAACCATTTGGAAGAAAACAAGAGACAATATGACAAATAGTGAAGGTCTCTGGTTGTCTAGATTTGAAATTAATGCTTTCTTATGTCACGTTCTGTTCTGTTTTGCTGTGTTTAATTTTACCCCCTTTAAAATAAAATTTAAAAAAAAAGAAAGAACTTAACTGATTCTCTTCCCAATTTGTATTGGTGCAAAGAAATTTAAACTTTTGCATACTGGACCAAAATACCTGTCACTGGTGTATTAATGCCTATTTCTGTCAGTATTACCAGGAATATAGCAGAATAACTCAGTTGGAGGAGTCTTCTGCGTACTAGCAAATGCTGAATTCCTTCATAGAGTACTGATTGTATGAGTATGTAAAATTTAAGAGATAGTTGGCAGTTTAGTTATCTCCATGAAGATTAATAGTTTGTGATTTGTACAATGCTTTAAAAGTGGGATAAAGTGCCAGATTCAATAGTACTTAATTACAGAGTATGAGCCAATTTAGCTCTAAACTCCAAATATTTAAGGGAAGAGCTCTATAGAAAATAAAAATGGTATTATAAGGAATCATACTGCAATAAATTCAATATTTGTCTATCTCCAAATTTTATATTTTGAGATCCTACCCCTCAATGTGATGGTATCAAGAAGTTAATCTTTGGAAAGGAAACTAGTAATTAGGGTAGAGTAGAGTGCTCATGAATGAAAGTGACTTTTTAAGTGGAATCCTAATAAAGACCTTCCATTGTCTTTTGAAATGGGGGATATGATGAGAAGGCAGAGATCTACTAGGCAGAAGATGAGCATTACCAGAATCAGGCCATGTTGGCACCTGATTTTTGATCTTTCAGAACTGGGACAAATTTCTGTTGTTCATAAACCACCCAGGGTATGGTGCATTGTTAGAGCAGTCCAAACTATGATACTTATCTACATTTTAAATATAAATGTGATTCAAAGCAATATTTTTGCCAAGTTGAAGAAAAAATATTTTATCTGTAGGCAATTCTCCATGGTATGGCCACATACCGCACAATTTTTATCCTAGATTACTGTTTCTAGGTTATTTCTATACCAACCAGTCTAGAATACAGTCTGTGTTTTTGAAGGTGACTAGGCAGATTTCTTCCTCACCAAAATAATATAATGCTTTCCTTAGGGACTAAAGTATTGCACACTTATTTACAACTTCCTTAACATGGTGGGAGAAATCATAAATTCAGGATTGTGCACTTGTGACCAAACCCTGGTCTTTTCCTTGGCCACTTCACAAAGATTCCATGGAACAAAGGCAGTTGATGGGAACATGAAGTCTGTGCTGTTACTTGGACATGAATAATAAAGTTCTTTGTTTCTGTCTCGGGGTCAAGAGTCTTTTGCCATCATCTATGAGGCAGAAGCAGGGAACACGTAAGCTCAGAACTGGGTTAAAATCTCTCAGCTGCTCCACCATTTTGACTGCTTTGTAGGTCACAGTACTCACTGTTACAGGGCTAGAAATACAAAGAGATAAGGTGGACCACACCCTGAAAATTCTCAATGAAAGACAAAATACAGTCAGTAGATTTCAAATGCAAATATTACTGAAAAATGTAAAATTTAAATTAACAAACATCATATTAAAGAATAGCAATAAACTGGTATTCTATATTCATATTCTTCATATTTATATAAGAGGAAAATTCTTTAGGAATAGCCAATTATTTTTAGTAGGCTGTAGAGTAGAGAAGAATAGAAAGGTGAGGAAACAATTTGACATATTGGGAGAGAAATCTCTAAAGAAAAGCACTCAGAAAAATTTTGGTGACACAGAATTCTGACACACTTTGCTTTAGTGATTACCCAGAGCTGCACATCCCTAGTGCCCTTGTTGCCTTTAGAGAGCACTTTTTCCAATTTCTAACCAGAAAACTAACAATCATTCCTAAATGTATTATATTTTTTGTTTTAGGTAACACATTTGGAAACGAACAATCTCAATTTGATGAATCCATATTTCTACAATTATAATTCTCCTCAAGAAATTTTGTCCTGATTACACAAAAAGTATGTTTACCATTTAATTCAGGATGTTATCAGTGAGAGAACTCTTCAAATTATAGTACTGACTCTTAATCCTAAGAAAGATTCAGCGATGTTCATCTCCATTAGTCTGGCATGGATGGCCATTTAGTCTGGGACATACAGAAGCCAAGTTGTCATACAAGACATTTCACTGTCCTAAGGATGGGGCCTAAGAGAGCTAGAATAATATGTCAGCAGGTAAAAAGGTATAAAAATGTCAAATGCCTTCAGAAGTTTTTGTTGCCATTGTTGTTAATTTCAGTCTGTTTTAAATGAGAGAGACTACTTTTGGTGGCTAAAATATTGAGTGTGAAGACAGTGCAAAAGTTTTACTGAATTCAATTTCATTTTCCCTCAGTCTAAAACAGAGAAAGCATTAATAAATACTGAGCTCCTTGTCACAGACCTGCCTGGAAAGGATTTTAATAAATTACATTTTATGCTACCATCCAAGCATTGAGCTGCCACAGTTATGATTAATAGAGCAGCATTCATAATAACTGTTCTATAAGAATAAAATTCTGTCATACTTTCCTATCATATCACTATCGAAAAGAGGTACAAATATTGCTATAATAAATGCAGTAAAATAACTGAGTAGAAAAATAATAAATTTCTTAAAGTATGCTTTAATTCTATTCTGTATCAAATAATAGAATATAATGGAAATAATTGCCACTAAAATTTTGAAAATAATTTGTGAAAAGGGACTTCAGTCACTACTGGTTTGGTGAAAGACTGTGAAAGAATATTCATAAAAATTGACTGGAGCAATTTTCTAAATTTAAAATTTTTATTGGTACATATTTTAGCATATAATATCTGCATCCCTTGGGGGAAGTAGGTACATGTGTATAATGTATCTTAATTCCTGTTTTCACCCCACTTCCTTCCCTCTCTTGATTTTCTTCCACTTTGAGAAAGATCTATCTTCCTACTTCCTATTGTCTTTTATTTTGTTCTTTATGTATAATTTGGACTTCCCATATAAAACAAGCAATATGATATTTAACCTTCTGTGGTGGATGTATTTCACTTAAAATTATGTCTTAAGGTACATCATTGTCCTACAAATGATACAAGTTTACCTTCCTTTATGAAAATAGTCCATTGTGCATAAATACATTTTCTTTATTTTTTAATCTGTTGCTGGACAGATAGGTTGCTTTGAAGATTTAACTGTTATGAATTGTGCTGTTATAAATATGTATATGCATGTATCAATGTAATATGATGTTTTAAAATCTTTTGGAATGATACCTAGAAGGAGAATAGCTGGGTAAAATCAAATTTCTTTTTATAATTTTTTAAGAATTTCATGAAGTCCAAAATGAATGGATCTGAAAAGTCATCAAGATAGCAATAATTTTACAATTCATAATCACAACTTTTGACAATGCTTAAATAAACATTGAAGCAAAAATTTAAATTTTTGTTTTAATTTTTAAAAACTCAATATTTACTGAAATTATTTTTACATATGTAATAATCTTTGTACATAATTGACTTCTCAATATAATGGTTATGGGAATATATTTTCTTAATAGCTGATATCAAAATTCTTCATTATCAACATCTGTATGAAAAGTACACTGGAAATGAAAGGTTAAGTGTTATGTTTTTAGCTTATGGGAATGGGTGAACCGTGAAGTGGAAAAATTGTTCTGCATTATACATGAGCAACAATCAGCAGGAAGGAGAGCAGAGAAAATAGAGTAGGGTGGGAAAAAAATGAAGAGACAATAATCCAGTGTTGTAGTTCACCAAGGCTTGAGTTGTAGAAATGGCTGAAGGATTTTAGTTTAGTTGAAAATGCAAAGTTGATTCAAAGCTGTTTTGCTGCAAGCAGAAAACGGTCTAATAGTTCATCTTTTTGGAGGTCAGCTACATCCCTTCTCTTTGGAAACAAATAGACAGGCATTAGTTGTGTGTATCTTGAACTTACCAACAACCTTCATGTCGATGAGAAGAAGTTGCAGTGACTTTGGGATTTTACCGCTGATCAGAACTAGATGGAGCACTTTTGAAAACAGTGCTAGGACGTGGCCCTGGAGCTTCTGACACAATGAATACAGAATGTAGTTCATTGCTACCAGTTCAGAGATCACATTTTGAGCCTGGCTGGTCTAAAGGAAAATCTCAATGGGCAGATACCATTATTTTTCCCCCTATTTCCTAGCCCGCGCTACCATCATTTGTGTAAATAGTAACCTCCTCACTGATCTCTTACCTGTTCCTCCTTTTGCTCCACCCCCTTCAATGCTGCCTCTTTTCCGCAATCTGATAACCTTTGAAAACTCTCAATAAATTGTGTAGATGT
The DNA here is from genome assembly GCA_004027295.1 of Dolichotis patagonum. Classification (NCBI taxonomy): domain Eukaryota; kingdom Metazoa; phylum Chordata; class Mammalia; order Rodentia; family Caviidae; genus Dolichotis; species Dolichotis patagonum. Next base: position 11,724 of record PVJX010023668.1, on the reverse strand, counting down.
AATTTCCTTTAAAAGGCCTCCTCCGCCAACTGAAATAATCTGAACTCCTCTTCTCTACCTTTTACCACACAGATACACCACTGTAAGAGTATGTACTACTAAGGAATAAAAAAATAAAATAAAAATTTTTAAAAAGGGTATGTACTGCTATGTTATTCTTTCTTGTTTACAGTATCTTGTTTTTGAAACCTTAGATTTGTGACTCAAAAAATCTCATCATTCCTGCTGATGTCCTTGCTTCTAGCTAGCTTAGGGACTTTATTGAACATATGACTAACACTTATTGAAAGGACAAATTAAATCTGTGTGTGTGTCACAGAAAGGAGTTTTACTGCTGTTGTAAAGAAATGAAAGAAAAGAGTTCAATAACTGTGTCAACACAGTAGGATAGAAATACAACAATCTCTAAAATGGCATAATCCCCTGGAATTAGAACTCAGACACAAAAGTTATAAGAATATTATCTTTCTTCTTATACTCATAGGAAATGGAGTATCTCTTGCGAATTGGACTTTTAAGTGATGATTAAACGTACATTAAATTAATCTTCTCTACAAGTGAAAGGAATAGTCACTACAACTTAGTAAATGTATTATATATAAGCAATAGTGTCTCCTTGACACTTTGGTTTGATACAGTAGTACTCTAACACATATCTATAATTAGAAGTATGTTTGCACTGGAGTCTATGTTTTAGACATTGTAATGCCAATGTAAATATTGACAATTTAATTAGCATCACAAGACAATTAAAATTTAATATATCTATTGTCTTTAAAATATCTATATCTATGTTTAAAAAGAATCACATACACATTCATGTAAAGGCACAGAATTTGATTCAACCACATTACACATATAAAAGACGACTGAATCTGTACATGAGGCATAAGCAAAGAAATGAGTGATAGAAGCTGAATTTTACTATTCCCAATGTAGTAATCTTTTAAAATTATCATTTAATCTGAAGAGCTATATACATTGTTCCATGTTTATTAAAATATTAATTAAATATTTTTAAGGAATTTGGATATTATTAAATTTTCCATGGGAATTCACAGTGCACAAATTGCTATCTTGTTGATACTCTTACTCCCAGGCCTGTTTTGTCATTTCTCAGCTTTGAGACTTTGAGACAGATACTGCTTTCTCTGTACTTCAATCTCTTCATTCATAAAATGGGGGTTATCTTACCACCTAGGTCAAACACTGCTCTGAGAGGTAAGTTGGTCATTTCATAAAAGAGTGCCAGCACCTGACTCATGTCAAATTCTCAACTTTGTTATTTTTGTTACTTTAAAATGTTGGTGTTGTGATTATAAATGTGAATCAGGAGGCTCCCCCAGGTTATCAGATGCACCCACAAGAATGCATTCTTGAAAAAAGAAAACAAAAAAGGATAAAAATAGTCAAAGATAAAAATACCATGAATGAAAATGATGGTTTCACAATCTGAAATCTTCAGCCAGTAAGTGTGAGTTTATCTGGCTGGAACAAAGGGACTATGAACACGGCCCAGATGACTCAGGCAGCAAATGGTTTTGGGAAATGAAGTTATCCTTGATTGTGGAGCCTGAGAAATAGACCAAATCTACAATTTATTGAGCACCTACTGCATGCCAGGCAGCTTCATTCATGCTGTCTTATTCCAGTGCCCTTGGTATTTCTGATTTTATAACCACATAAAAGAAAACAGTCAGTAATTTACAGAATGTTACACAAACATAAACCAAAGAGTTTGAAATCAGTCCTAGCATTGTCTAAATCTAAAGCTACAAATCCTCATCTTCTTATGCTTTAAAAATTTTTAATGTCAATAATGTATTTTTAAGAGTTTCTGAAATATGAATCATGTCTACCTGCATTTTAAAGACAGTTTTACCTTTATATTGAAACCAAAATTCTCCTTTAGAAAATGTGGCTTCTTGAGCCAATATAACAAAATGAGATAAAGCTAACTAATATTTTCAGGGATGGAGTTCAAGGAAATATGCTTGTGGCATAGGTTAGCAGTCTCATTACTGTAAAACTAATACCTCAAGTATGACATCACCTCCACAGAGAAACCACTTTGCCACCCAAGCAAAAATAAATAAATCCTTGTATTTGCCTAATCATGAAAAGAATGTGCATACGGTGATTCTATTTAAACCAAAGAGGTAATAATTCTGTCTGCCACATTTAAAGTTACTGGAAGGGATATATATTGTATTTAAAATACTAAATAGAATTAATCTATCCAATCTAGAGGACTCATTTATTAAACACACATTGTTGCCCACCCTTTAGCTCCAGAATTCTTCTTTCTTGTCATAGTGAAACTAGATAATTTCATTCATAAAAATGTTAGAGGTAATATTGAGTCTACTGGTCTAAAACCATGCTTTTAGGACCACTACTTCAGTCTAAGCCATTCATTTTTTTATGAGAATAAGTTATTACCTAGGCAGGAGTTGATATCAAGTGTCACAGTAAATTTGCAAAGTTAAAAGGAAGGGAGGACCACTGAGATTTTTTCAACTATATCATATAAAGTCAATATTATTGTAATAGCCTAGATTTGGCCTTGTTCAAGGCAGAATCATATCTACAATGAGATTCAGACATTTTTGGGTTAAGTAAATGATTAGGACAAAAATTATGGTAATGCTTTTGATATCATTTTCTCCAAAGTCTTTCTATCTCTTGTTTTAAATGTTACATCAAATACTATTAGGTCCTCTCAAGGTTATAATAAAAAGAGATGAAATAGATTTTGTCTAGTCACCCTTGAATTGCTAAAATTCACTAGAAAATGTTGATGTATTTAAATCATGGAGTGAATATTATTGTGTTGGGACCCTTTGAAGCTGGAAATTGAACACACGTGCAGGGCTGTGGCATGGCCAGGGCATGGTCAACCTGACAACAAGGAGACCCCTCAAAGGGCAGGATAAGACCACAGCTGAGGACACCTGGCTCCAACATCAGTTAATAAGATAGAGATTGTAGCTGTAGGCATTTCACTCCTGTGGTGAATTCAACCTAGAGACTTTCTCCTAACATAGTTCTCCTAAATCAACATAGTCTGTCACTTGGGAAGAGTCCTTGAAGTACTCCCAAGGTTCTGCTCAGTTTCCTGCATTTTCCACTCTAACCCTTTCCTTGTTTGAAAACTAAATAAATAGAGGCTGCCCAGAGACATTCCTTGTCTCAGCCCCCAGAGTCGCAAACTCTGTTAGAGGGTTTTGTTCCTCCCTAAAATCATACCACTTGTCCCATTTATTGAAGCCTTTGTTGTACATTTGTTTGGGAGATTGGAGATCTTGGCCAGTTCCCTGATATTATTTATTTTATTTCTCAGCTAAATCTACTGAGTTGTAAATGTTTGTGTAGAGTACTGGTTTAAAAATTACTTTTACACTATGCAGGGTTTTAGAGAAAAAGACAGTTGTCTGTGAGAGGTAATGGAGAAAGGAAAGGCATCAGATAATTTATGGTATCAAATTCTGAGTTCTTATTGCTATTTGTAATCATTTTTTGTATTATTCCCATGAAAAGTGTTTATGTGTTTCTAAATTTGCTGAAAGTTATTTTTAATAATTATGACCATAAAAAATCTTTGTGACACATAATTTAACTGAGTATTGATTAATCTATCCTATAAATGTCTCCATTCATCTATGATCATTGACAACCACTTTATTCTATAGCTCTGCTATGCTACGAATTTTTCATTTCAAAACACAAACATAAATACTATTATTTTTATTTGACTAATAACCAATGCTACATTATCATTTTGAGATGCTGTAAGAATGAATGTTCACAGTAACTCAAAATTATATCTATGATGGTGGCATGATTTTGAATTAGATCACTTGTAATCACTACTTTGAAAATGTAAGATATACAAACCCAAAAGGAGTTGGCTCCCAAGGGGTATGCATAGGCTATTGATGCATAGAAAACTATATCGCCACAAATTTAATATCTTAAAGAAAAACACTTCCATCATCCTTCAGTTTTTGTGGTCCAATATTCTGAATAGATGTTAGCACCCTGCAGTCCAAACCCCATGCAGTGCTACATTCTCAAGTTTAGCAGCCTCGTTATTGGCAGAACTCTGTCCTTCAGGCTGTATAATGGAGGTCCTTGTTTTCTTGTTTCATGTCACAGGCATCTCTCCCAGAACCTAGAGGATGCCCACATGTTAGAGTCACATAGCTCTCACATTATCGTACGCCACTTGCTCAAAACCAAAGGAAGAATTTATCTCATGCTGTGAATCTCTTCTGTCTGAAAGACCTGAATCCATTTTAAGGGCTCATCTAAATTGATCAGACTTACCCAGAACAATCTCTCTTTTGACTATTATTATGAGAACTTTATTTAATACTCTGAATTCCCTTAATTAACTTAATTACTGTGTGATATTAAGAGTGTTTATGGTTCCTGTTACATGTAAAGGCAAGTAATCACATAGAAGGTATTTATCAGAAGAAGGTGATCTTGGAAGCTATCAGGCTATCAATTCAAGGAATACTTATTTTATAGTCCTATACAATGCTACTTATTGACTATTAAACTTAAAGAAATAAAAAAATGAGTTGAAAATAAATTGAATATTTTGTAACCTATCACCTAAAGGTAAACACTATTAATATTTTTATATGATTTTTCTTTTTAAATATTTTATGTGTGTGTATAAATGTGTTCTTAACTATTAGTTCTTATTGCATTTATAGTTTTGTATGTTATCTTTTCTTCAAATATCAGAATTATTTTCCATATCATTTATATTATTCTAAAATAATTTTCAATGACTACATAATTTTAATCATATGAACTTAACATTTATTTAAGCAATTTATAGTTTCTGTCTTCATTATTTCCATATTTTAATGGTACCATGAGTATATTTATAGGGTCATCTCCATTCAATTCAAATAAATTCTTTGTTACAATACATTGATAGACATAATTTTCATGACTATTTAAACCTATGACCTTTACTAGTGTCTCCTGATGATGCTGGGCTTAGTCAAATAAATATTGCAGAACAGTAAGAGAGATGTATACTTGATTCCAGCAGATTATAAATAGCCCTTGCACAATCCAGCTTCTCCTTTGATCTACTGACACTGTCATGGAATGGCCCAAGCCTGTCCTGGGAAAAATTGTGCTTATCCTATGATGGAAGCTGGCTAAACATGGCTCGGGAGCCCAGCGGATCTCTGGCTCTCAGAGATCATGAAAAAGCCCATTCACAGCCTGGTCCACATTAGAAAAATTACCTTCCTGACCATAGACTCATGAAAAAAAAAACTATTCATTTAATCAACTGATATTGGAAATATTTCGTTAGCCACTAGAAGATATTCTACAAAGTCCTAGAAATGAACTAGAAAGGATAAATTTAGGAGTACCAAAATTACTAACTAAAAGGATTATTTGACGAATATGGCATTTTATTTATTTATTTATTTATTTATTTATGGTACCAGGGATCTGACTCACAACCTTGTACTTGTCAGGCAGATGCTTATACCACAGAGCTAAATCTCTGGCCCCTAACATGGATTTAAAGACTGCCAGAATAAAAGTGAAATGAAATTAGCTTTCATATTTAAAAAAAAGCAACAGGCTCTTTTGTAAAGACATAAGGAATATAGACAAGAAAGACAATGTAGAACATTGGTTTGAAATATGTAGACAACAGAATGACATAAAATGCTGTTCGTATTGCACATTGCATGATGTTTATCTCTGCTAGGACAAACCATGACTACATTCCCTAAGAGGTGCTGGGGCTCTGTGGTATGACTGACAGCCCGGTCCAACAGGAATCACACACCAGCTTGCTTACTGCCCTTTCCTCACCCTTTGTGAAGCAAAGGGTCACCTGCATTTTAGAAGCAGTTACCAGATAGAATTGACCACAAACATATTTCTTTAACTAGTCTACATTCTTCACAGGTAAATACCTCCTAAGCCTCTGGGGAACAGAGGAAATAAAATTCACATGTGCACAAATTTGAAACCAATAATGGATTTCAGCCCTCATGGATCTGTGTATTCCTCTTTTGATGCTAATAAGCCAATCAAACATGTCCATTTCAGTGATAACAAAACAAGGAACCCAACAACAAAGAACAGAAGGGATATTTATCCCCCCAAAGTTGTTTATCAATGTATATTGAATTCTAAATACTCAGAATCAATTGACATTTAAGACTGGTATAAGATAACATAAAAATTAAGTTTTCATAATACCCTATTATAGGTATATTATTAGCAATATTTGACAGGACTGGAATAGAAATTAAAGTGGGAAAGATAATTGCATTTTCATGATCATTAAGAGATTTCCTTCAGTTGAAAGACTGCTGTATTTTTCCCTTGAAAGATAGTTTTATCTGTTTCATTACTTTAAAAATTTTTCCATAATCTTTTTTGGAAGCAGAGACAATGTAAACTTGCCAAAAGTGAAAAGCAGAAACAGATTACTCACCAAATATTCTATGCATTCTGTCAAAAAAATAAAGACACTAAAACATTTGAGTTAGGTTTATCGCAATTGACAACAACCACAATTAGATTGTAATGAGTTTTAAATAAAATCTGACTAATGCCTTCACAGATGCTTTATCATGTGTCTAACTCATTGTTTATATAGTCCACCTCATCTTCACATAGTTTTTCATTTCTTCAGAAGTAAATATTTAAAATAATTGTGTAAGGTACATTAAATTTTCCGAAACCTTAGAGCATTTTATAAGCATTATTTCTATTTGTGAAAATAATAGTTGAAAAGAACCCTAAGAGTAAGGGAAAAAAACTTTAGTTGATTAAATATGGCCCTGAATTATTTTCTATTTATCCCATTAAAATGTAACAGATAATTGAAACAGATACATTCAGAATTCTTAGATATGATTTCAGTATAAGATGATTGTTCTTCTGGACTTAAGGTTGTATTTTCAAAACATGCTTATTTGAAAAGAATAATAATGAGAAGAATGAATGTATATGAAGTTACAGAAATGGTGGGTTTCACAGTTTGCTGATTCATTCTTTCACACGTTTTCAGAGGGGAAGAAGAATAGATTCAGGTAAATTGTTTTACCAGGATAATTTAACAAGAAACATGTAAATTTTCTTCTTAGCTTCTTTTGTATACTTAGGAGGCTGATTTGCCTTTTCCAGTGGAGGATAACTAAAAGCTAAATGTTTTAATGCTCAGATTGTCAACATTTATCATTCTTGTACACAAGAATACCTTCATTGTAATCACTTTCTAGACAAAATGATAGCTAGAGAACAACAGCCATTAATGTGTGTAATGCATACACATCATCACAAATACTCTTGTTCAAGTCTTATGAAAAGCTCAGTAAAGTATAATCTTCCTCTTGGGAAATTACAAGGCTACTGACTTACTGTAAATTCTTAAAATTCCATTATTATTGAAAACAAACTTGTTGCCCACAGAAACTACTATTACTTCATAGAACCCATGGTCTGTGGGTATATTAGTTGAAAGTGATGTGGGGGAAAGAAACTCCCAAACTTCTAATGTCCAGTATGAGTTCATGTTCTCTAAAATTGAAGAATGAATTTTAGGAACAATGGGGGTTAAGAGCAGAATATATTTATTTAGAGAAAGAAAGTTTCTGTCTAAGAGAGAGTCAGAAGGGGGCCTGAGTGTGTTGCTGAAAACTCTGTCTTTCCTAGAGATTTTTATAGAGCAAATCCACAAAGAGAGGCAGGTCCAATATGGGGAAAAAATGAGAACTCACAAGATGAGGATAGGATGGACCAAAACTATGGTCAACCAATAAAATTACAAGTGTAATTGTTCAGGTAAAGCTGATTAAATCAGGATCATATGGGGAAGCAAGTCATGTGGGGTTTGGTTTAGTGACTCCTGGATTACTTAGGGTAGTCAATACCTACTTAGAGTATCAGTCCCTAATGCATAGCCTTAGGAAGTATGCCAGTGCATTTGTTCTATCTTTTGTCTGGAGGTCTGCCCCACAGCAAGAAGTGTCTGTCTCCTCCACAGTTGCAGGGTAGTGGTCTTCTGCACTAGCTCCTGGAGCACCTAGTCCTATCTGACTTCCTATATGTCCATCTAACTCAGCTGCCTATAACAAAAGGTTACATGTAAGTATAAATTCAGAAAAAAAGAGATAAAATACAAATATTGGAATAATCATTAGATAAATGATTATACAATGGGACCAAAAGCATGTACATATAACTGGCTATTTTTGAAGATTCCTAAATATTTAAAATATGCAAACAAAAACATGATACTTCTTGCTCCAAGTAAAAGGGCTTTACCAATCTTTTTCTATTATTTCTCATAACTGTAGAAAAGGTAGGAAAGGAAAAGAAAAGAAAGAAGGATAAAATGGAAGCAAAGCTTTTGTAAATGAGAAGTAGAACAGAGGATGAAGGGAGAGGAGAAAAATAGGGGAAAGAAGAAGAATCAAGATATATCATGTACTGGTACAAATTCCCTACGTGGATGTGACCATTATGTATATCTAAATCATGCCAATACATTTAATTAAAATACTTCTTGAACTAATCAATTAAGTTATAAAATACTAAAATGTATATCTGTCCACATTCACACTAGTAATTTTTCTGCATTGAGATACTTGGGAATAATTTCCTTATAATGAAAGGATACATTTAAATAACCTACAATAAAATGTATGCAAAATCCTCAATTCAACTGAGTGATGCCTCTATGATCCTAAATTTTTCCAGCTTCCAAACTGCTGCTCTTTCTTATGGTCAGAGGGTGCTGCACTCCACCAACCCAGTTAAGTGGACCATTTCACTTTATGTCCTAGAACAGAGTGCCTATGTGTTAAGATCTCATAAACTGATAATTAGACATGGAAGATACATCTGCCTTGTATTCTCTGAAGTTTTTACTTAAGAACTCTAGATGCTAAACATACCGAATGAAATACAAACGGATTAACTTGAGAGGAAAAGTTAAGCATTGGCTATATTAGCACTGTTGTTGAGAAAGGTATTATTTTTGGAAGATGTGAATGAAGTCAAGGTGTTTTACGGCAAACGAAATATCGGAGGTGGTATTGTGCTATCAGGACTAGAAGTATTCCATTATGTCTTTTAATGTCAGGGATAGATAAGTTGAAGGAAACAATGAAAACAAATACAACAAGAAGAGGAGAGATGACAAAAATAAGCATCCTCTTTTTAATAGGTGGTGTTGGCACTGTGTGAGTGTGTGTATGTATGAAAATACGCTTAAACTAAATTATAGTTTGAGAAGGAGTGTACATATTGCCCATGATTAGCAAGCAGAGTTCAAATTTGCCATATCATAATTTATTGGATGAATGTATGATGTCCAAATTTATGGTAGATTGTAACTTTGCTGATCTTACATATTTTAATCTACTTTCTCTGGTAAATTTCATCAATTTATAGTCCACAGCTCTTCCAAGTGACATAAGAGTGAGAGTAGATGATTTTCTTTTTCTAGAAGTTTTCCTAGACTGAATGCTTTTGTTAGGGCTCTTGGAGTGTTTGCACAATGAGGATGAGATGTGACCACGGGAGCATCTTGAAAATCTGAGATTGTGATAGTGAGTTAGGGTCTACCCATCATTGAACTTTCAACAGGCAAAGTGGAAAGAGAAACTAACAATAAGCAATAAAATCAGGGAAATAGTCCAGTAAGTTGGCAGCTACAAAGGGAAGAAACTTTCAGAAAATTTTCAGATATATAAAAGAGACTGTCATGGTTTAACAGGTAATCTGTGATGTATTCTTCCTCCTACCTCACTTCATAAAATCTTTAAAGATCCATTGTTTATTTATGTTTGTGCCAGTACTTAATTTTGGAGATACAAGCCCTGTAATTTCAAAAGAATGAGTATCTTTCAGGATTATTTCCTGTTATTGTGAGTGGCATTTATAAAATATTTAACATAACCATCCTACAGATAAGTATTGTCTTACAAGTTCTGAATTTTATATAAAAATAGAAAGTCAGCAAAGTGATGTGGCTCAAAAGTATGAAAGAAACAAAGACTAAAAATTTGAATTCAAGTCTTCTTATTCCACATCTGATGCTATATCTGACCACCAAACCAAAATATATTATCCTTCTGCATGTATGTATATCTATGCTATATATCATTGAATACTGTTTCCTTTAAAACTAAAAAGAATGGGTACTTGATGAATGTGAAATCTATATAATCTAATGTAGACATTCTAGTGGGGCATAAAACAAAAAAAACAGTTTTAATAATAAATCATTTTTAAATTCTACAGAGGATGAATTGGTTGAAAAGTACTGAATATTTTACAAAATAATCAGGTTAGTTATCTGATATTGAAAGGAGACAAAAATCCTCAGCCACAGAAAATACCTACACAGAGCATAACCTACATAAAATATCCGTAACATCAGGACATAGCTCAAAGAAACAACAAAAGAATAGAGACATCAGGGAGATCAGACTAACAATGGAAACAAAAATACATCTTTCTTTAAACCTAGTGAGATATAGGAATTCTAATGAAATAAAGGGTATTACTTATGGCATGAATATGGAAGTAGCCAAAGAACACTTGAGAGAACAAAATCACAGGTTAAAAAGTAAGAGTCATATATTTAAAGTTCTTACATATTAACTCTGACTATAGGCATAGTCCACCTACTGAAGAAAGGCATTAGATCTTACAGAATTTTGTATAAACAGACTCCAGGAAATATTTTCCAAAGTGCAGCTGAAGTATTTGTTGAAAGAAGGATATAGGTATGATAAAAGGTCACTGTGTCTTTTGCATGAGTCCAAGGTTTGAAGACAAGGCAGAAGGGATCAGATTGAGAACAGAAAAATTCACAAATTGGGGTCACAAGTCAGGGTCATGCCTGGAACAACTGTAAACTAGAGCCACTGAAATCTCAGTAATTTCCAGGATGAGAATGGTGAGAGGTGGAAGAGAAAAAGGCAAGTACTTAACTTGTGAAGTGTAGTCAAATACTCTAAGAAATTCAGCCTGTGGGCAGAAGACTGCCCAGAAAAAGCTCCATGGTGTATGATGATATTGACTGAACAAAACAAATGAATACCTAAGTAGCAATTGCGAGAATTTCCATTCGGTTTAGTATGCCCCAAAGCATGAATTCTGTCAATTGGCCAATTTGGGTTTTGCTTGCCATGTCTTTATAGAAATGAATGAGGTTAATTGCTCCTCACTGATAGTAGATTTGGAGCCAATATAAAACCTTTACTCTCCATGAGGTCTTTGCATCAAAAGAAACGAGTCTTGTTACAGGTAACTGAGTTAGATAAAAGTATTTTAGGCAGTCAGACAGAGTTAGGTCCTTAAAGGAGCCAGTGCAGAAGCCCAGATACCTTGCATCTGTTGGGGAGACAGACACCTCCTGCTATGGGCCAGGCCTCAAGACAAAAGATCAACCAAATGCATCCATATTCTAAGGATAGATATTCTAAATAGGTCTCTATCACCCTGAGGAAGCCAGAAGTCACCCAACCGGCTGGGGGAAGAGTCACTGCTCTTCAAGCATGGCCCCTGTGCTACCTGACACACATTCCCATTTGTTTCCACTTTAATCAATTTTACATGAGCAATCTTATTGGCTAGCCATAGTTATGTCCCACCTTACACCCACCTTGTAAGTTCTCAGGTTTTCCTCACCTTGGACCCATTTTAGCT
>PVJX010023667.1:0-28961 GCA_004027295.1 Dolichotis patagonum | reverse complement strand
AAAACTGAATATTTTGTTTTTTTCTTGTTTTTTCTTTTATTTTAAAGAGGGAAAAGAAAAACAAACAAAAACAGACAAGAAAAACAAGAAATGAAAGAGACAAACAAACAACAACAAAACCCCCAAAACAATAACAATATAGGCTTTCAAAACAAAATACTAGGAATTTAACAATGGTTGTTCATAGTAAAACTGAATACTTTGATGTTATTCCTTCTGAGTTGTTTCATTATGTATTAATAATCACTTTCAAACACCACTGATTATTTTTTCAAGTGAGATTTTCAGGCTCTGCATACAATAAAAATAGCATTGAATAAATTTTAGGTTTAAATTCAAGCATTCTCCATTTAAAAAGACCCAATGCCGTATGGGCATGTTGATAAGGTTTCTATAGAACTTCGTGTTTCCTTTTCAAAGCTCTCTTTCTCAGCCTGTTTTCCTCTGAAGAAGCCATTCTAATGGTCTTTGCCCTGTATTGAAAAGAAATTCAGTTTATGCTGGTCTTTATCCATAAAAGAACGATGATTGATAATTGTCTTAGAAACAGAGAGTGGTGGGCAGGATTGTATGTTAAGAATAATTTGACTAGTAACTGATATTTTGTGGCTCACTTTGGAATACTTAGAATGAGAAAACTTAAACTCAGAAAATTACCATAAAGTTGTTATATGACTCTACAGTCTCACTGATTGTCAGATTAACAGTAATAAGTATTAATATCCTAATAGCCAGCTATGTGACAGGAACAACTAATAAACTGTTTAATTTTTGAAGACTTATTCTTCTGAGTTGAAAGTCTGTTCTTTTAACACTATATTTTTTATGTTTGATTGTTAATGGGGCTTTGTTGATAATTGCTTAATATCTGAATTAATTTAATCTGAATATATTAATGGTAACAAAAATGAAGCAAATTCATTCTTTTATGTTTTTAACTTAATTTTCTAGCTAGCCCCAGAATTGAACATTGCAGTAATAATCACAGGAACTCAGATATCCCTTGGAACATTTTATAATTACCCAGATGAAAAGAGAAGGCAGAAATGTTAATTTCACAAATTAGGAAACACAAATGGGTAAAGTGACCTTTCTCAAAATCACTACTGTTAGTTACTTAAGGAACTAAAAATCTTATCTTGTATGGGTTGCCTTTTTCTGGATCTCTCACTGGAATCTGTTCATGACTGGTAGTTTATCCTGGATAAAGGTCACCATGGTGAGGAAGCAGTGAAACACACTGTCATTCTGCTGAGAACTTGCTGGGTGTCTTTGGGTGAACATGGGATGGTCTCTTATCTTTTTTATTTAACTCACTGAAAAATGAAGTATTTCCAGAGCTTCGTGAGAGCAAAATGTAATGTGAATCCAAAGGGGAAAATGTGACAATTTTAAAGAAAAAACGTTGCATAATATCATATGTACAGCTCTGTGTGTGTGTGTGTGTGTGTGTGTGTGTGCAGGTTATATTTTCAGTCCCCGCTGTGCCACTAGTTTAGTGTTTCTTTGGTTCATCCTTTTATCCTTCTCTTGTTCCTCTGATTACAAAAGAAATGACTTTAGATACCATTTTCCGATGACATCTAAATCTATTTTGCCAACTTGGAGTTCTTGTAAGATCAGATTCTGAAGTGCTAGCTTCATACTGGGCACTTCCATGTGCTTGTCTCATAACAATTTAAAATTACTATTTCTGGAACCGTATGGAAGCCATCATGCTCTAACTGCATTTACTTTCACTCAGTTCCTCAAGCTATAAGCTTTGGATTTGACTGAATTCATTTGTCTCCACTTCTTTTACCTTTTGCATGGGGTTTATCAGTAACCAGGTTCTTTAGTTTCTATTTCCTAATTGTCTCCTGAAACTCAGTGCTCCCATCTGTTTCAGTGTCTCTCAGAGTTCTCAGGCCCACATTAAATCCTTGCTGGACTCAGCGTGATGACTAGTTGAAAACATATTTGTAAGGAGAGAAACAGATTTAAATATTATTAGGGCAAAGTAAGAGTTGGTGGAAAAAGTGTTCTATGTATGGAGGACTGAGAATCATAATGTGACCATAACTTGTACTACTTGGGTACTGTCTCTGCAGTGGTGGTGAACCTCTGGCACATGTGCCAGTGTTTGTACCGTTGAAAGCTCTGAAAGGTTTGCCATCACCAATCTAGAGAGGCTGTAGATCTTCCCCTGTGTCTTGGGTCCCTGGGCTGGAGCACCAAGTGAGGAGACCATCTTGAAGCATGAGGGTGCAGATCAAGTTTCCTCCCTTTTGTAAGCCTGCCGCCCTCTTTCTCATTGCAACACAGATGGGAAGCCCAGGCAACCCTCAGGTTTTACACATTTGTGCAATGAACCTGATTAATCAGAATTGAAAGAAAGTGTAGTGTCTTTCTTATCACTGAAGCATGTGTTACACAGGGCTTCTAGTGGCCGTGTTCATGCTGGAGATTTTCTTCTTTCTGTATGTCATTCTGTTCCCATAAATGACAAAGCAAAACAGGAAGATAAAGAGCTGGTCAGGGAGGTTGAATGCGGTAAGTGATCCTGCCTTGAGCTATGGTCTCATGTGAATGAATAAACTGCAAGTTGAAACCGAGTGGAGGGACTGGAAGACCTCACCACCCTGATGGGATGCAGGATAGTTGTGTTCTGCGGTTCCCTGAGCATCTCCATGCAGCTCAAAAGGGTCCTTGTGTTTATGTGGCCCTTCCCTCAGGGACAGCCTGACAAGCAGTGCACGGTCCAGTGCTCTCTATCACTGTTACCAGTCAAAGTGAAAACTAGCAGTTTGATTGGGCAATGATAGTTTAGGACTGTCAAAATGATGCTTAAAACATGTGAAATATGATATGAATGCAGATGATTACCTGAATTGCCAGACTTCTCAAGATTTTTCCCTATTTTCCTTCCTTTTCTTCAGATAATCTTCTATATGACCACCAGAGAAAATTATCCCAAATACAGGTTGTTATGTTTTTTAAATGATTTTCCTTTACTTACAGTTTCCTTCATCATGTTTTCTACCATAGTGCCTTACAATTTTCTTCATGATACTCATTATAAACTAGCATCTTAAGCCCTTCTTCATTTTAAGGCTAAACATTATGTGTTATTTAATCTAAAAAATAAAATCAAATTGAAAAACAATGATAACAAAAAATGCAGATTAACTCCACAAATCTGACTTCAAAAGCAATAGAGAATGGAGATTTAATGCAGGTTCTTCTATGCAACCTGCATATCGAGCAACAAAATTACCTAAAATCTTTTTTAAGTATCTTTTGCTTTCTAAAGTTCTACCTTGTAAGGGAGCTGACACACATTTCTAAGTTCTTTTTCTGTTGTGAATAGACCAATTGCTCAAGCCATCTATACCACAACTTCTGTTCTCTCTGTGGGTCTGACCATCATTTGTGTATTCGATGTGGTCCTTTGCTTCTCTCATTTGCATCCTCATCTGTCATGCTGCTTGGCCGGGGAAAGGGTGCTGCTCCAGTTATACCTGCCTGAAAAGACCAGAAACATAACAAATATTTATAATTTAATTTAACTTGCTTTTGTCTACCAAATCAAAATGAAGTGATGAAGATTCTGTATAAATTAGTGGATTAAAGCTCACACTAGATACAGTCATTCTCAGAGAATTACATTTTTGAATGCTTCCTTGAGGAAGTAGGAAGTTTTGAAGCCAGGGGGAATTGTATGGAATCTTCTCCATAGCTATTTTATATCTGATGGACATTGAGGAGAAGCTATTATGTTAACCGTAGTAGGATTTGTAGATTATTGTTACACTTTTAAATTGTGAATATTGAGTTAATATTTGGATGCTTCTTTTTGCTACAAGGAAGTTTCTTTTTCTTAAAAGTTTGAACAAAAACTGTGGGCGTGAGTTCATTGCTCATACTAGCTTCTTCATACCTTTGTATCCATGGTGATGAACACAGATAAGGTGATTATATTTTTGTTTCATACATTTGTGGGCATAGAAAGGTGGGGAATTTGGATTAATTCTATAGTCATACTTTCAACAAGGTTGTGATTCTCTGCTGGATTTTTACTGCACGGCTTGCCAGAGAGTGTTGGAAATGTGTGGGAATACTTTGGGCTTTTGCAGTGCCTGAGGATTGGGTGCCACTAGTGTTCTTTAGTGGGGTCGGGGGCAGAAATGCTGACTGTTCTCTAATGCATAGGACAGTCCTGAACAAGGAAGGATTGTCCTATCGAAAACTGCTTATCTAGTCTGATGTGTAGGAAATGGATGATTTTTTAATCAGTACACAAACCTCATTGCTGTTTCCTATTAACTCTTTGCACATGCTGTAAATAAGAAAGCCCTAAGCTTAAGGTTAGTAGGTTGTTTGCATGACGGGGTTTTCTCACCCACTAAATCCATTTCTATTCCTATTCCTTCCATATCTTTTGAGACCTCTGACTTCTGAGGTTGCAGTGGAAGATTAAATAATATGAAAGCACAGAGTAAAAATTTCTCATTGTCTAAGCAAACCTTCCTCAGTTAGACTTTCTTTAAGCCTAGAAAGAAGGGAATTGGAATTAAGGACTGTGCGTTTCTTTCAAAAAATATGGTGAAGTAATTTGATCTTAATGTTTCATCCAGCTGGGGGTTTAGCTCAGCAGCGTAAGCGTCTGCCACGCAAGTTCTAGGTCGTGAGTTCAATCCCCAGTACCAACAAAAAAAAAAAACAAAATTGCTTTATCCTCTTCACAGAAGATTGAAATTGACTAATTTCAACTGATCTTTTTTTTTTTTTTAAATCTATAGGAAGTCTTATGCTAAAGACATCAATGTGAAGAGTGGCACATAGATTTAAATGTACTTTTCTGTCAGGAAGTGTGGTCATTTAGGCTATAGTGGTCATTTAGGCCCTATTCTGGGAAGTTCATCTTTCTGCTCATTATTGATAGCATTATGACTGTAGTTTCTAATATACAGAAGTATGTAAAGAGAAAATTGCAGGTACACTTCTTCAAATAAGCTGACATTTTGAAAAAGTCTACTGTACAAGGCTCCTTTAGTACCAGTGATTCCACTGTCCTGTGGTATATATGATACGTTATAATATATATCTTTTTTAATTTATCAAGAGAGTGTAAACTTCGATATTTATCAGCTATTTGATAAAATTTATTGAAAGATGTTGGACTTTTAGATTTTTTATTGGTATATGTTTGCACGCACAATGATTACACTCTTCACGGAGAGCTGTTACATGTACACGACACGTCTTAATTGTTCCTTTCCCTCCTCAGTCCCTCCATCTGTTGGTCCCCTTCCCATTCTCAAAAGATCTGTCTTCCTGTTTCCTATTATCTAGTTTTTATTTTGACCTTTAATTTATACTTTGGGTTTCTCAAAGATGTTATATTTAAAATAGACTTTATAAAGACAAACTCTAATCTGCTCTAAACAAATATTTATGTATTTTTTTTTTTTTAGATACTCCCAGAAGCATAAAGGCATCCACTGCTACAGCTGAGAAGTTTTTTCAGAAGCTGAAAAACAAACATGAATTTACTGTTTTGGTGACCCTGAAACAGATGCACTTAAATTCAGGAGTTATTCTTTCTATTCACCACTTGGATCATAGGTAAGCATACCCCTGGGGTTTCCTGTGTTTTCACTGCATTGTTAAATGAATATATAAAAGAGAAGTAAACAAAGGAAGCTATGATATATTCAGGATGGGTTTTAAGTAGAGTGTTTTTGCTGTGTTGTATAACATCATAAATTATTGAGATCTGCATAAAGGTAGAGGAAACCATCACTTTTTAGGCTGCTAAGAGCACATACAAGTCACCATTCCTGAAATAAATTTGTTAATTTCTATTTTCCTCAAGAGGTATCTTTGTCAGTGTTAAGGCTAAACTTACTGCCTTTTAATTTGAATCAGTGCCCAGAGAAGTACTGTGTTCTCTTCCTTTGGGAAATTGTTGAGTTTGGAGTTTAATAGTCTTACAATTTTAACCACAGACAGATAACTTCTTTTCTACCTCATGGACTGCAGCAGTTACAGCTATATTTCTGGATATGTGTTGAATAAAATGGCTTCCTAGTATCTTTCACCTTCTCTCATATGTAGAAACATTGTTAAGAAAGCTGTTGGCTGTAAGGGTGAGAAGGAGGGTGGAGAAAGGAGAAACTCATTCATATATATGTGTTGCTACTAAACAATACCATGTACCTTAAAGTAGTTCTTTCCTGATAGAAAAAGCACAGTTGTATTTGTGGACACTGGGCAAGTAATATAGCCTCTGTGACTCTCTAAACTGAGGTAGTAATAGTGTCTATTTAATAGGTTGTTGTGAGCGTAAAGAACTTTTATATCTAATATGTTTTACATGTATAAGAGCTTTAATGATCCTGGTCAAGTGTGGGTGGAAACCATTTTATTTTTTCTTAAGATGTGAGGTAGCCTGGGCCTTGCAAATCTTTGCTAATTACTAAAAGGCAAACACCAGCAAATGTATAAGAAGAACAAACTATAGCAAGTCTGAGTTATGGATGAAGATTCTGTTTGCCTTGCTTTCTGGGCCTTGGGGTCCCATTTTATTCTACCTTTAACTCCAAAGGAAAATTTCCCAGGCCCATCACTTAGCTTCCATTCTTCACACTTCCTGGCCTGTGTTTGAAGGAAGGGAGTCATCCTGGTGAGTGGCTCAAGACTGAGAGGCAGAGTAGGAAAGGAAGTGAGGTTGGACTTCCAAAGGGTCACTGGGCTTTCCTCTGGTCCTGGGGATGGAGCTCCTCTTTAGGTGATTGAGACCAGGGGCAGCGCTGGGCCTCTGTCCACGTCAGTTGTGTTTTTAGGTAACACGAGTCACATATAATAAATCAAGATTGTTTCTATACAGAGCAACCAGATTTATTGCTGATTATCTCTACTTACTAAAAAATATCTCTTTATTTTGCACACTAGATTTTTCCTCCCTGTAATTTTCTTTCATTGTCCTACTTGTGCAGACAAGGAACTGCAGACTCACTCAGCTTTTATCAAGATGACATTACTTCCACATGTGCTGGCTATGGCCATTTCTTTTTTTACCCATCTTGTTTCTGTAGTAACTCCACCTGCTCTTCTTGAGGCTTGATGGTCAGACTTCATCTGTTTGTTTCCTTCATTATTTGGGTTCCAGATGGTCAGTGTTTCTGGTGGTCCCCAGAAGGGAACAGAGTAACTGTATACATGTCTGACCAGCACAGACTCCTTATAATTGGCATATACTTTCCAACTATATTTACTAATTTAATTTCAAAAGTATTATGGCAGTATGTTTTCATTATACAAAATTTGTTAAATGGCAAGTGTAATAAAATAGAAAAACTCATATAAACCTTATAACCAAAAGGAAACCAATGAAATTCTATTATATTTTAATATAATTATTTTGTCTATGTGTATAAATTTGCCATATATTGTTTGATCAGTTCCTTATTTTTAACTCAGTTTTTACATTTAAGGAATAATACCACAGTGATGTGAATATAATTATACATAGATCTTTGTGCTTAGCTTTCATACTTTCTAGTTATGTCTATAATTTATTTTACTTATTCCTCTTACCTTTGTAGCTTCCACAAATTTAATATAATTTAGCTGAACAAATACCACATTGAGATATAATATACATTTTCATTACATAAAAAAGAATTTAGTCTCACTTTCTGAGTAAGTGAACAATCATTAAAGACTTGCCATGTGTCAGGCACAGTGCTGCATTAGTTTATTTTATGATTAGTATTCATAAGTAGTTAATAATGTAGAATGTATTCTAGTGATAGCTTTACCACTTACTGGCTTTGTGATGTTATGCAAATTGCTTCACTTTTTTTGTACCTCAGATTCCTCATTTATAAGCCCATATACATGCTTGAAAATATTAGAGAAAAAAATCTACAGATGGTCCATGGACACACAAGGTCAACATTCTCATTCTCATTTGATAGATGAGAAAAACAAGACTCAGAAGTGTTACATTGTTGGAAAGGCATTCACACAAGTTAAGTGGGATGGGGCTTAAACTCAGGTTTCATGGTTATAGAGCCAGCCTGTTGAACCTATGTACTGTGCCATCGCAGTGCCAGTGGAGATCTTTAGGCTGGGTTCTTTTCTATTTTTTTTTTTTTATAGCAACACCTTGCTAATTAGTGACAGAGTCAGGAGCCAAACCTACTTCATCTGTTTTTTGAGTCTACTGTTTTTACCATTGTGGTATCTCTGAGCCTCCTATCACCTGATAGACCATGTATTATGACTCGTATTGTTTGCTTCTTCTTGTTTTGGGGGCGGGGATTGAACTCAAGACCTCACGCTTGCCAGGCAGGCGCTTGTGCCACTGAGCTAAACCTCGAGCCCTGTTTGCTTCTTCTTCTTGCTGTTTATCTTTACTTAACTCTTTAAAAGATACATTATCTCCAGGAAATTTTTTTGTTTGTTCTTTACTCTGTTTCCCACAAAAATAAAGTGTTGTATTAGTCAGTTTCTCATTGCCGAGATAAAATATCTGACACCCACAGATTTAAAGAGGAGAATCATAATTTGGCTCATACTTTGTGTCAGGGTTTTAGTCTGTTGTTGGGTGGTTACAAGGCAGAAATGGCATTTTGCCATGGTTCAGGGGAGCTGCGCTACACAGGGCAGTAGAGAACGTAGGTCCTGGTGCCAAGAATACATACAGCCCACTAGTGGACCCACCCCTCCAGACGTGCCTCACCTTTCACCAGCCCAAGGTGTTGTAGTCAGGGGTTGTGCAGAGAACAATTAGAATGAGGACATGGAGTTTATAATATTATTTTTATGATGGTCACCCAGAGTTAACACAAGAAAATGCAGGAAATCTATCCGCAACACTAAAGACATAGAATATTTAGCCAAGGGCCTGAATCCCACAGCAATGTCCCACATGAGTCCAGATGAAGACCCAGAGCTCATGACAATGCCTCCCAGGAGTCCAACTGGAGGTCTAGAGCCCACAAGAAGGACTCATGCCAGTCTCTTTTACGGATCCGTGCTGGGAAGGCCCAAAGGTCAGCAGTGGAAACTAGGAAGTCTATGCCAGCAGGATGAAGGAGCTGTGCAGATAGGTTGAAGGTTCTATGCTGGAGCCGAGAAGTCACACTCACAACAAAGACCAGGACTGTCCTGAAAGGCACCATAGCTATCCTCAGGAGGCCATGAGCTCTTCTGACCACAAGCACAGTTGAGTACATGCCAGGAAGCCAGTGTGACGAGTTCATCCTGGAGACCAAGCAGCACGCGTCTTCCCCTCCAGAGCCAGGAAGCAATGCTTGATGTGAGGACCAGATGTTCTCCAGGAGAACCGACAGCTCAAACAGCAACATGTAGGAGAACCCACAACACCTCAATGCACCTCAATGCCTTTCCTTCTCCTCCATGTCTCTATTTATGCTGGCAACTTTCCTCAGGTGAAACATCTACACTCAGCAGCATGGTGATGTAATCCAACTGGCGTTAAGTTGACCACCACTTTTTAATCCATAACACAAGGACTCAATGAATTATCCACTCATGAGGATAGTGCCCTGTAACCCAATTGCTTTCCAAAACTCCTCCTCTAAATACATGAGACATTTGGAGAATATTTTAGTTCTAAACCATAAAAAGTGGTTTACAGAGAGATCTAGGGGACAAGATAAAATAAAGTATGTAAATAAGAGAAAAGAGAAAACAAATAGAAGCCTAGTTAAATGATATAGGAAATGCTGCTATTCTTGGAACTGTGACCAGAGATACATTTCTCCTATTTCCCTTTTTACAAAATGTAGTAAGAATCCATAGAAAAATCCAGATAGCTTTCTATTGGTAGTAGAATCATACTACAGTGTACTTCAGAAAAAACAAATCTACAGTGATCCCATTTAGCATGGATCTAGGTGTAAGAGTCATTGAAGCAGTAATGCATCCCTTAGAGACCTTCGTTGCGGTAATGTTTGGCGCAGTCCTGTGCAATCATGTTTTCCTGTATGTCAGTAGTCTCTTCTGTATGAAACCTTGGTATTCCACTACATTGCTTTTCTCTGTGTAATTCAGTCACCTCTAACTGGTAGTGATTAGTGCAGGTCCACCGGTAAGTTGTTTTTATAGTTCATAATACTTAGAGCTCTTCTGCTTGCCCTGCCAATGCATGATCATTTTCCTGGTCTTCTTGAGTGATGGCATGACGGTGTGCTCAGGGTACTTCTTTTGAGCTCATGTTCTTGCCTGTAGTAGAAAGCTCAAGAGCAAGAACTTGTGAATTTAGACTCTGTGAGTGAGATTATAAAGTGTCTGCAGAGAATAAACACTAAATAAACATCAGCATTATTACTAGAGATGATGTGAGACTAGCACTCTCCCCCTTATTCCAGCTCTTGACTCTGGTCTTTTCTCCACAAGAATAACGGCAGTGAGTTCCTGGCTATTATGAAACCTGTTTTTCAACCTAATAAGGAGGAGGGAGAGAGTGTCACCTCTCTTTTTATCTGCTTGTCCAAATCCTACTCATATTTCAAAATTCTGCTCGTATTTCCGTGAATCTGTTACTGATCTTTCCAGTTTACATTAAAGTTTTTCATTAGTTTCCAATGCATTTATAGAATGTGTGTCATTCCTTTTGGCTTCTAATATAAGATATATTATTATATTTAAATGTTTCATGTGTATGCATACATAGTAATTGCATTTCGAATATAGAAAACATCACCTAATTCTTTCAATCACAATTACTAAGTAAGGTAACACTAACAAATACTTAATGAGATATTTTAACATTTAAAGTTTTAGAGGGCAAGGATTTAGCTCAGCAGTGTAAGCACCTGCCTGGTAAGCACAAGGTCATGAGTTCAATCCCTGGCACCCCTCCCCCTCGCCAAATTTTTTTAGTCAGTAGTATGATTCAAACTTTAAAAGGCACAGAAGGTTATGGAGAGAAAAAATCTCCTTCCATTCTTGTTCCCTGTTATTCAGGGTCTTTTCCTGGGGGAGACCATTATTATCATTAAAGACATTTTGAAAAGAAGAGAAATATAAAAGAGAAAATAGAGCTCACCTAATCAGTGGCGTGCTGAAGCCAGCTGATATCCTGGCCTTTAACAGTTAAAACTTTATGAGCTGGTTGACATTAATTTGGTAGACTGAAAGTAGACTGTAATATGAACATCAGCAAAATATGGAAAACAACAAAGGCAAAAATGCACAGCTTTTAAATATATATTTTTTCAGTAATCCTTTGCTTTCATACTTCCTTATACTATATTCCTTATACCAATGGACAAATTAGCGAGTATCTTAGATTTGTTTCTCTGGTGAACACAGAGCCAATTATTAAACATTTTATTAGCATACCACTGCCAGTAATCCTAGCATCTAAAAATAACTACCATTAACATTTTGGGATGCAGCTTTTAAGTTCTCTTCTTGAGTGAACTTGATTATGTAAAATTTTACATATTGGATCAAAATTTCTTTAAGATTTTAAGGTTTTAATTGTCAAGGATTGTGCATCAAATTTGTAAATTGTATTACATCTCTTGTGATGTGATACATGGTTAGATGCTAAATAAATATTTGCTGAAGGATGAAATGAGTGATGCTCAAAAGAAATATCATATGATTGCACTAGAAATCTTGAGAGGCACCTCAAAAGTTCCTACTGCTATATTGATGCAGGGTACCTAATCTGTCCTGAAATGTCATTAGCTCCAGTGTGAGGAATTCACTTACTGACAGCCTTTGCCTTGAAACAGCAATAAGTCAAGTTCCTAGAGAATAATGCCACCGTAATGAGTTCTACTGCAGTATCTTAGCCACTGTTAAACTGGAAACCTAATCACACAACTTTGTTGGTTTGGACATCTGAAACTGAAGGGTATGCTCTGGATTCTGGGGCATCTAAAGTGAGTTGAGAGCAAGACAGAAAGAGGACAGCAGATGATCACAACCTCTAGGAATTAGAAGAGAGCATAAGTCAAACCTTGCCTCCGAAACACAGCTTCAAAGCAAGTGACACAATTATGAAACTACTGAGAACCTAATCAGCAGTGCCCTGGTATACTTTTTGACTTCTAGTCTCAGGAGATTGTTTCAAATCGTGTTTTTATATAGAGGCTAGTATTGAAATTTAGTGAGCACGATGTAAGAGGACTTTTGGTTCTTTGGTCATGTCTATGTATATTTAACCATCGTTCATTGTTACCTGAAAACAACAGACAAAAACATGGGGCACTTATCTGCAAGAACTAAGACACTCAGAGTGATCAAAGGGTTTTTGTCATCGTTGCGCTTTTCTGGCTACAGTACTGTGTTTCTAAAGGCAAAGAATATAAAATAGGGAATAAGTTCAAGGTACTGATTTACTTATACAGATAAAAAATATAAAAAAGTAAAGGTTCATTGTAAAAGCAAAAATGTGTTTATCAGTAAAAATACATGAGAAATTTCCACTCAATTTTGAAAGGTGTCTGTTTCCTTTTTCATGTTTTCCAAAGTGGTAGTTTGTTCAGGATACATAAAAAAACATTTGGTTGTCCCTTGTTACAGATTTGATGTAGTTATCTAGACTCTGGTGTGTGTTTTATACATTTTTCTTTATTTCAAATAATCTTTGGATTTAGATAGATAAATTAGTTCTTGTGGTATTATTATTAGAATTTTCCTTATATTCCATGTATGCTATTATGCACCCAGCTTTGGATGCATAACAGCGTACATGGAAATAATTTGTGGCAATAACTTTACAAATAAATATTAAACTATCATAGTTTACCATCATGTGTATTAATAAACTTGAAGTTAAAGAAATGACATTTTTCTACTGTCTGAATATTAATTATTATACATTATGGTTACGTAAGAATATAGTTATATATGAGGTTGATAAAATGTATCTTTATATTTGTAACTGTTTGCCTTGTATTAAGCCATTTTTCTTTCTTGACATTAGTAAGTAAAAATTAAACTTGCTGGCAATATTTACTTGGCTTAATGGTTCTGAACTAAAAGATGGCTTTGCTTATTATGGGTAAAATTAACAGACTGTCTTAAAAGCTACTGCATTCTTTACTTTTTGGTTGCACTTTGTTTAATAAACAACATTAAAGATAATAGGATTTATAAATTTAAGTTCCAAACTCCAAGTTATATATAATTTAAAAAATTACTTAAAATTTATTCTCATAAAGTATTCCTATATAATTATTTGTGTTTAACAAAATTATATCTCTAATGTGTATTTTAATGCCATTCCCTATTATTAGGAAAGTATATATATAGTATAGGCAGTGATACTGAGGAATGAACCTCCTGTGTGTTGAGGAAAACAACTTGGTATTTCTGCTTGAATATTTTTATGCTTCTCATTTCTGTGCTACCATATCATTTCTTTTTAAATGATAGTAAAAGAGAATTATTCAGCAGAAATAACTGGCCCATGTGACTTTAAACGATTAGTCTGCTACTTTTGTTTTTTTGGGTTTTTTTGGTCTTAACAGATACACCTAAAGCTTTAAAATTTTTCTAAATATTTACTTGAGAATGGAAACTTGAGGTTGTTAGTTTTTTTGCTTTATTTAGGACTTGGGACTTTATTATTTTCCCTTTCACCATTTTTGACATGTTTAACTTTTAGAGATTTATTCCTTATTCTCATTTTCTTAAGGACTGAAATTTTCCTGTAAATGTCATTTTTTTCTTTAAGAAATGTTTTTGTATTCTGAATGTAACTCATTTATTTGTATTACTTGGTTGATATTTCAATTAATTACCTTTTATACTTTCTTTGTTTAAAGTAAATTTTCCTAACCTGAAGGATTTACTTTAATATAGGTAAAAGGCTTTACTCATTTTTTCAAGTAGATAATAATTTTTAACTTTTTTCACACTCATCTGAAATGAAATTTTACATGTATATTAAAAATTAATCCTTTGTTCTTTTTTGTTTCATAAATTTGTATATTTTATACCAGAAATACACTTACATGAAAAACTATTTTCATATTATAGTTTTTTAATGTCCACATTTTAAAAATGTAGATTCAAAAAACTCCACGTACTCAAATGTAATATATTTTACTCATGTATGATATTTACAAAGTATAGTAATCAGTGTGCGATGGACAGTGAGCACTGAAAACAGGAAAGTGATGAATTAGAATGGGCCTTGAATATCATGAATCAGCGCAGCTATTTTTGTATGCACTAGGTGTGTGTTTGTTTCCAGGTGTAAGGGTATTTGATGGATTTATAGATAAAGATGTAAATATAGATGTCAAGTTTGGTGTGTTTGTAAATTTCATCCTATTTGTATATCTATGATTACAGATTTTGTAAAACAATTTTAATACATTACATAATCTCATTAGCAAAATTCTCACTTACTCTCTTTCTTCAACAATGATTTCAAAAATTACGAATTCAAAAGGTGAAAATTAACACTTTATTGTTTGAGGTTCAAAAAATTTTTTTGCTTATTTGCCACTTATATGTGTCTTTATAAGTTGTATATTTATATTGACTATTCATTTTTCTTTCTTATTGATTTAAATGAACTCCATTTAATAAGGATATTAAGTCTTTATTGTCTGTATCTTTCATTGTTTTAAAGTTTTTATATTTTTTATGTACTAAATTTTCTTAATTGATATGTAGCCAAATCAATAATTTTTATACATGAAAGCTAGCATTATGTTAGTAACACAGAGAAAAGAATGTTTTTCTCCTCAAAAAGAAAAGAAAAACCCATTAGAAAATTTAAGATAAAGTTTTAAATTCTGTCTGAGAAATTTGTGGTAATGTACATACAACAAAGCTAAGTCTAGCATGATTTTGTGTAATTGTTCAAAGTAAGGGAAATCCGATTGATTTTGGTTTCTCTCAGTTGAGGAATGCAAGATACAAATAAAGAACAAAATAAATTATTGATAAAACTTTATCAGGGAGATAGATTTTTTGCAAATGGGAAGGAATCCAATAGACTAAGAAGAAAGTGAGGAGAAGGGGGTGTAAAAAGATTTAAGGTGCGTATATATGTGTGTCAAATACCCACAATGAATATAATCATTATATGTCATAAACATAAACTAAAACAAATGCAATAATAATGATGAAAATAGGTAAACAGTATCTAGAGACAGAAAGAATGATGTGGGTATGGAGGGGAAGGGGAATAAAATGAATCAAGATATGTTAAGTACATTTATCTACTCCTTAAGATGAATGTAAACCTCATGTACTCCAAACATATACTAATGAAATAGACTAAGAAATGCTTTTGAACATTCTTCTTTGGTTGTTGAAGAATTTATGTCATGGGATTTGAGAGTAGAAGAGCAGATATTTCAGCATGGCATTTTATTTTGCAATTAATTCTGTAAAGTAGGCATACAAGTAAATATTGATGGAGTCTTTTACTAATTTTGTTTGCTTGGGGGATCTGGAATGGTGATAATAGTACAGCTATATTTTATTTCCTTTTAATCTGCTATACAGTATTCAAAGAATGGATCATTTAAATGTCCTTTATCCCTACCAAATAAAAATAGATGTTTTAGACTTAGATATAGGTGTGATTATCTACTATTTGGCTGTTTAAGCTGGTGGTGCTAGTGTCATTTATCCTCTAGTCCACTGTCTCACAGATTTGCAATCAAATTTCCATCACTGCTAAGAGCTCTGTTTCTGGGTCCCAGATTCTGTTCTACTAATTTGTTTTTAAGTACATGTTTGTAGTACATGAAATTTACAATCATCTTGGCAAGTGGGTACATGTACATAATATGGCTGCTAGTCATCTTTTTTGTTGATTTCTGCAGAAAAGCCATGCCACTCTAATTACTATAGTTTTAAAAACCAGATATCTAATAGTTCAAGTCTCTATGTTCTTCCCATTAAGATTTCACTGTTTGAAACTTCATTCTTTGATATAAATCTTAGAATCAATGTATTGTTATATAAAAGTCATGTTGAGATTCGTATGGCATTGCTTTACATTTATAGGTTAACATGTATTAACATTTTAATGCTATTCAGTTTTATAGAGAGATATGGTTTATTTCTTAATTTTTTTCATATTGTCTTATATTTTCCTGCTAAGACATATACCTACTTTATTAGATTTATTTTTGCAAGTGTTACGATTATGCTTCTAGCAGGGTAGGACTTTATTTTTCTGATATATTTTACAATTTCTAAAAGATTTTCAAATCAACATATTTCTAGAAAAATACATTTTTGTATCAAAAGTAACATCTTACATAGTTTTAACTTGCTTTCTCTTTTGGCATTGTGATAAAGTGTCTTTGGATTGAACTCAGAATATAACAACAATCTTTTCAATATACTGTCCAAGTTTAATCTCCTTTTAATCCTCTGTACATTAGTATGCACTGACATTACAATATTCTTTTCTAAGATAAATGTTAAGGCCTTATTGTAATATACTAGAATTTAATTCTTTGGCATTAAAACTTTTCCTTTAAGTCTTTTGGTGTGAAGACTAAACTTCTCAAATCTTCTTTAGGCCCTTGATCAGTTGCTTAAAATAATTTTACAAAAGGCTCATTAAAATTATAATGGTCTTTCTATCATTTGTTATCAAGGAAATAGAATTCAGTTAATTTTAAATTTTTTTATTATTTTATTTAGTTATCATTAGGAGCCAACCTTTTAATAAAAATCTAGGTGAAATATATCTTGCTGTGTTTATTGATGATGGGGTATATGTTACCCCCATTATTTAACAAATCTTATTTCCTTTGTTGTATAGAGTTCAATTTCATTGGTTTTGGAGAACGGTCTTACATTTTTGTGGTTGAAATCATGGCATTGATTTGTATCATAACAGTAGAGTAAAAGCCATTCATTTTTTCCTTCTCTTTTCAGTGATTTTGATCCTTTTAGCACTTTGAACGATGATTGACACGCTGTCATTTATTTTTTATACTTTAGCCTCACTTATTTAAAATTCTAGGTATTGTAAAACATTTGATTATGAAATGGCATATTTTTGAGGATGCTAGGTAGCCCACAGCATATGTGAATTACTGGATATTAGTTTAGTGTAGCCAGTAAAGTACCCTGAACAGCACTAAAAGGAGAGTAAGAAGTGTTTTGAATGAACTATAAGAAAACAATTCACTTTGCAAATGACTTACACTTCAAACCACATACTTGCACACTTAAACTTTAAGCCACAGACATACACTTAGACCACATACACTTTCAAGAATTGAGCATTATGTTTAAATAATATTTTACTAATATGATATCTGAAAAATGATATAATTTGTAAAATTTACAACTTTGTGTATTAATGAACTTGAATAGTTTTTGTGTGTTCGTAAGTTGTTAGTGTTTCTCAATTAATAATTCATTTCTAAATATTCTTTGCCATTTTTATATGGGTGGTTTTTTTTACTTATTCATAGGACCTGTATGTATTATAAGGATATTAACTTACTGTCATGTATATTCTACATATATGCCACAGCTTTCCTAAACTGTTTAATTTTAATTAAAATTTCTTTTAGTTAAAAATTTACTGAAAACTTACAAGAATGATACAAAGAAGTCATAATATTATCAGATTCTCCTGTTGGGAATGTTTTTATCTCGTTTATTCCATCATCCTCCATGTCTTATTTCAATGTCCCTTTAATTAATGAGAAGCTTTATAACCTTTAGTCATTCCATATCATACTTTTCATAACATGGATACTTTCCTATATATTCACATAGCCTTCTATATCCTTCCAGTCAAGAAAGCAACATTGCACTCTAATGTCATCCAGTCTACAAACCTCTTTCAAATCTTACCGACTATCTGAACAATGTATCATTTTCTTTCTTGATTCTATTCAAGAACATCCATTGCTTTTGATTGTCATTTATCATTATCTCCTTCAGTCTGGAGCAATTACAGCGTTTTCCTGTTTCTAGTATACTTATGGCATTTGGTGTATAAGTCCTTCGTCTTGTAGTCTTAATTAATATGATGTTTACTTACCACTCAGGTCATGCATTCTTGTAGGAAACTCATATAAACGACCCTGACTCTTCTCACTGCACCAATCTGGAGGCACACTGTGTTAGTCTGTCCACCATTGGTGCTGTTACCCTTATTCACCGATCACATTGTTGAGCAGACAGGTTATCCTTTATATTTTCTTTTTTATGTTGATTGTATTTTATGGAAAAGGTAGTCCAATTTTCTTTGAGTATCCTCTTATACAGCAGACCTTTACCTACTTAGCATCCATTGGCCTTTCCCACCTCTGATAGTTACTATTGTTTCTTAGTGATATGAATAAAACAATAAAATTAAAAATGGAATCATTATTATTCTCATTTATTTTCTGATAGTATCAAATATGAGAATTATGTATTTGTATAAATTTATATTCCCATAAAATCATAATTCAAGACTTTATATTTTATTTTTAATGCACATCTGCAATCCTTACATAAGGCATTTTAAAATTAACTATTACATCTTATCTTATTGGAATTTATTCATGTGTAATGAATAAAATATAGGAAAAATAACATCTTTTCCCCATAAATGTGATTTGTTAGCATTTCTTTCTTTCTCTTGGTAGCTTCTCAGTATTGCTTTTACTGAACTGAAACATCACACACTTTTATAAAAGCAAAATGAGAATGCACACAAGATATATTAGACACAAATTTTGCGAAGATGGTTTTAAGTTTATCCTGATCTGAGTCTCCTGTTTATATTTTAAATTTTTTTTCATTTTCTTTTGTTATTGGTAAACAACAAGTGAAATAGATTCTCATTTTTAAAAACATTTCTAATAGGTTCAGTGCATGTTTTTTTCATTTAAAAAATAAACTTGTTTTCTATTAGTAATATAATGATGTAAATATATAACACAGTCTTTCCAGCATCCACTTAATAGCACTCAAGGTCTTTGAAAGAGTTTTGTTTAATCACATTAAAAATTATGATTATTTTTAAACTTTCCATTTCTTATAATCAAGTTCATAGAATAATGTGACTAAGAATATGAAAACAATATAAATTATGTCTGAGGTTCTAAGATTAAAAAAATTCTCAGAAATGCAAGAATTTTAGGTAGGAAACAGGAGGCCTACATTTAGAGAAAATTGTCACCTTAATGTCTATACAGGAAAAGAAAGAAAATGATGAGATGGGAAGTTTTTTGAGGAACTAGACTCTTTGTCTCTGTATCCTCTGTCTCTAGTGTGGTACTTGCCATATTGGTGGCTAACAGATATCTGCTGGACTGACTGAGAAGTGCAGAACATCTTCTTATATCAGGTGTCATTGTATTATCTGCTTATTTCTTAAATGCATCAAAATATTTAGTGTTCATTGTAAGGGAATAAAGAGCCTACCTTGCATCAGGTGGAAACACCAGACACAAATTAATCTCATTAAAGTTCATCAGAATCTTGGAGGTAGGTCTCATTTTCATTCCTATTTTATAGATAAGGAGATTCAGTCTCTCTTGAGTACAGTAAGCAGTAGAAGGTACTACAGTAAGCACTAGTATCTACACCTAAACCTGGGTACCTGGCACCACAATCTTGTCTTCTAAGCCCAAGCTTGACAACTTTTGTGTCTGCTTTTTTTTTTAGATCAGTGGGTTGACTTTTCTGCTTTCTTCAGTAGTGAAGAACTCTAATGATAGAGTTAGTTCTGTTGCTTCCCATTGCTTCTAAAGACAGTAATATATTTTTCTGTACTTAGGTTTTTGTTACTATACTGAAAGTTTTTACCCAGTACTTTTCACTCTCACAATTTACTTCTTTATTTCAACAGCACCACAAAGGCCTGCTGAATTTGTTACAATATCAATAAAGCCATCATTGCCTGCATGATTGGATACATTATTTTGTTTTTTGAATTTTTGTAATTGCCCCTTTATCAAAGCTTCATGACAAAGTTGGAAATTAATATCTCTAGCTTTTTGGCATTTTCATAATAGCTACAATTTGGGTTGTATTTCTGCTAGTTAGGGATGCAGTATATCCATTTCAGTTGGGAGCACTTGAGGTTATTTGCTTACTAAGAGGAAAATGTCATCTCAGTGGGTGGCCTGTGAGTCTTGTTGCCTTCTTCTGTGACTCTTATTCATACTGAACTGTGGGCGAGACATGAAGAGCTGTGAAGCATGTCAGAAAGCAGATGCTGCAGTGTTGACGGCTTACTCTCCCTGGTGACTAATTCCTCTTTCAAACACGGTCTCCCTACAACTGCAGTTATCTCACATGCATCAGTGCTTTTCTTTTATTGCCTGCCTGTAGTTTCAGAATATGTTCCTTATATAGCTGCTGAAAATTCCTACACAGGGCAAGTGTTACTGGCTTAAAGGATTTTTATTAAGTTTTAGAACCTTAGGAAAGCAAATTGTTAAGATGCTTTGTAACCAAATAAAATCATAGGACACTGAGGGTCTTGGTCACTCCAGTTGGATACATTCCTTAAAAGCCTCACAAATAATTTGTTTAGATGAAGGAAAAGATAAAAAGTTACCATTTGGGTAATACAATTTTCTTCCGAAATAAATTATTTGTTCTACACAAGTGCAATTTCACATACACCTTAGTAGCTTTGTAAAACCTCTGAGAAATCTAAAGTTTTTCCTTTTTAGTGGTACTGAGGGTTAAACAGAGATGTTTACACCGACCTACATCTCCACCCCTTTTAAATTTTTTTTTTTTTGAGACAAGTTCTCACTAAATTGACCAGGCTGGACTTGAATTTATAATCCTGTCTCAGACTCTTAGAATGCTGAAAATAGGCAGATGCCATCCCCTGGCAGGCACTAGATGGTCTTTTGTGAACACACACATTTTAGTTCATCCTTCAATAATATTTAATTCATTCGTAGATTGGATTTAAGCAATTAATAAATTCTTACCTTTCATTTCAGGCATAGTTGACGTAAAACCCGTTGATAAATGAACCTAATCCAGAAAGACAAATTGTATTTTATTTTTTTCATAAAATTAAAAGCTTGACTTGATTAACCAAATTCAGAAATTAAAAAGTAACATTACTCTATATTTTAGAATAAAATTAAATGTATAGTATCTTATATCTTATATCCAGATATATGTGGTCTGTGAATGTATGGATCTATTCCTGTGTATCTCTAGGTCTTTTTTTAAAATCAGAGTTTATGGGTTCTGAATATTAAATATAATACCTTTTTAAAAATTTTTATTTTAAAGAGAATAAAACCAACCAAAATAAAACAGAATAAAGCCAATCAAAACAAAACAGTGTGATACAAGACTTCAAAACAATCTAATAGGAAATCAACAGTGGTTACCATAATGCCTCTTGTTGTCTTCAAATAGTTGCTCATAACTTTAGACATAGTAAAAATCACACAAAACAGAACAGAGCTAATAAGAATAAAACAATGAATACAATAAAGGACTTCAGAACAAGAGACTAGTAAATCCAAAATGGCTATGATAATATGTCTTATTTTCTTTGAAATAGCTGCTCATGCCATCGGATATAATAAAATCAAACAAAACATAACTCAACCCAACAAAATAATGAAAATGATACAGGACTTGAAAACAATTTACTAGGGAGTTAACAATGGCTACCACCTTCAGAAGAAGATCCCCCTAGATGCTACATTGTATATTGTTATTCTCTGAATAGATAATCAGACTACTGGCTTTGGACCTACAAAGTCAGTGAAACACTAAACAGTAGTTATCATCACAGCCTGTGTTTCTCTGGATTAACTGGTGGCTATGGTGGGCGATGGGAGGACATTGGCTCTTCTTGTCTCCCAGCCTGCATGTTGGAAGAGGCTGGCATCTGGTTCTCCCTACCAGCAGCCCATCCGTAATGCCAACTTGCAGGGAGGTCTTGGCTTCTTGTTGGATTCTCATTCTCCTCTCCTGCAGTCTGCAAGTGGTACTGACTCATGAGAAAAGACTGGCTTTCGGTTTTCCCTGCAGCAGCCTGCACATGGCACCAACTGGCATGGAGGGTTTGGCTTGTTGTTGGCTTCTTGTTCTCCTTCCTAGAAGTCCATGAATGGTGCCAACTCATGGGAAAAAACTGGCATCTGGATCTCCCCCAAGTGGCCCACACATGGCACTGACTGGCTGGGAGGGGGCTTGACTTCTTGTTCTTTTCCCCTGCAGTCTGCCAATGGTGCTGACTCGTGGGAAAAGGCTGGCGTCTGGATCTCCCCTCAGTGGCCCACACATGACGCTGACTGGCAGGGAGGGCTTGGCTTCTTGTTGGCTTCTTGTTCTCCTCCCTAGAAGTCCATGAATGGTGCCAGCTCACAGGAAAGTACTGGCATCCGGTTCTCCTCCCAGCAGCCTGCTCATGGCAATGACTGGCAGGGAGGACTTGGATTCTTGTTGGTTTCGTGTTCTCCTCCCTCACAGTCTGTTAATGAAATATAGTATCTTTTAAACCTTACTTGAGTGCTAAAGCATATCACGTATCCAAGGGATCACTATTCTTTTTGTAGAGAATTAGATTGATGTTTATACTTGGTGGAGAAAGAATTTTATGCAAATCTTTTAAATAACACTTGGATCAGAGTTTCATCTTGCAACTAAAATGAAATAATATTTCAGCTAACGTTTTACAGTCAAAATATTTCATAACTATATTATATGCATATATCTCTTTCAAGTCCTTTAAAACAGAACCAGTGATGTTTACATTTAAATAATCAAAGTAATCTAATATTCTTTAATTTATCAATCTGAATTCATGGAAAAGTTATGACCATTTCTGAAATTAGTAGTATGTAATAAATTACAAAGTAGGAAGAAATGATAGTGATCCTTTCTCACCCAGCACATACTGGCGAGACAGTTAGTTGGACAGTTATGATAGTTACGTTTTTTTCTTCTTTTCATATATAACTAACATCTCCTGAATTGAGCAAGGACTAGAAGCAGAATAACCTTGGAGTTGCCATCAGGATTGATATAAAATGAATCTGGTCTCCAGACTGATGCCTTTAATTTGAGGAAATAGAATCTTTCTGTACTGCATATAGTTTGTACTCATAGTTCATTAATAATATAAGGTGGAAATTATTTCAAATATCTTTCTTCTATGTAGATAACAATTGATCTTTCACAGTGTTTTAAAAGATTTTATATAATTTTAGATTTGGTAATATAAGTTCTCCAAATTTTGCTTCTTTTTTAAGGATTATCTTGAATATATTTGTATTTTCCCCCTTATTTTAATTTTAGAAATAGTTTGACTTGAGATATCATTCAATTTATACATAAAATTGGGACATGATTTACATATGTATGTGAGGCATTTCTTAATTTCTTTCAGCATTGTTTTATAGTTTTGCAGACTTACTGAACATTTTCCGTAACATTTATCTTGAATATATGATATTTTGACGTTATTTTAATTGACATCATTCAAATTTCTTTTTGTATCAGTTAACAATAAACCTGAAGTCTGCACATTGATATTTTTTCAGCAAAATTGCTAAATTTATTTATTAATTCTAATTATTATTCTTTTTCTATTTACATGTTCATATTATCTGTGTATAGATATAAAAAGAGTGATTCTTCATGTTTTAATTATTATGCCTTTTTTCAACCTTATTGCACTGGCTGACATATTTAATTTAGTATGGTATGGAAGTGTTCTGGCTGACATTGTTAATTTCCTTATCTCATAGTAAAAGGTATGATGTCCTACCATTGAGTATGATGTTTGTCAAAGTTATTTTTATTATTTTTGATAATTTTATTTTCTCCTTGCTACATACTTCATATTTATTCTTTGATATTCAAAAATAATGAATCAATATTAACTTTATCAAAGATATTTAATACAATGATTAAGGTGATCATATAATTTTTAATTTTGGCAGTATTTGGTGAGCTTCAGTGAATGGATTTTAAATAAAAACTTTATCGTTTTAGTGGAAATAGCATTTTGTTATATATCTATGTATGTCATAGGTAAGTTGTAGTTTATGTAGTAGATTGAATGCAATAATTAGTAAACATCAATAAGTATGAAATTTATACAGAAACAAATGCTAAGGTGAAGTGGACAATAAAATTTCAGATTTGTTGTACAATTATGTATGAAATATATATATATATGTTTAAAATAAGAATAGCAGGAAATATGGCAAATGAAACAGTTGATTTGTTAGGGATGGAAATTTTTAATTTTTAGGGATTTGTATGTAGTATTTTAAATAATCTAAATGATAAAACATTTAAAAAGTACAACAAAATTCACTTCTGAAAAGCTCTCTGTATCCTACTAATGTTTTAAAAATTTTATAGTAAATGCTTAGATACCTAACACTGTGTTAGGCTGTTAGTTTGTTAGCTCTTCTGGAAGCTTCCATTTCTCTTTGTCTAAGTCATTCAGTTAAAAGGTTTTTTTCTTCCTAATAAAGCTATTTGAGGAAAAGAATACCCCTTGTTATTTCTTGCTATCACTTTTAAAAACTCAGGAAATGAATTGATCTAAACTCTGAGGCATACTTCTTTATGAAATACATGGATCTACTTATTTTTTTAATGTGTCACTTGAAATTGTATCTGCTAATGTTTATGTAGGCCTTTTAAATCTATTTTTATGAACTAAATTAGTTTGTAATTTTCTTTTCTTGAAGTTTTCTTGTCAGGTTTGGACTTCATAAATGTGTCAAGGTATTTTTTTTCCGGATAATCTCTACAAGAATTTTTGAAAGACTGATTCTACTTTTTGCTTAAATTTTTAAAAGAATTCACAATCAATCCATCTGATGCTGGAGTAATAATATTTGTAAGAAGATTTTAATAACAGAATCAAATTTTAAAATAAATATTAATTATATTCAGTTTATTAATATGTGTTATATTTGAGGAATTGTATTACTCAAGGTTTTATATATGTTTATATTGATTTCTGGGTAGTTTTCAATGAATCACCTACTTAAAAATGTTTCAAATCTATTGATATAAGGTTTTTAAATTCTTTAAAAAATATTTAGAATCTCTATTTGTCCTAATTTTAAATTTATTTGAATTTTTTTAGTTTTTATAAGAAACAATGAAAAAACACAAACATAAACAATCATAGGAAGACCAAGGTAGAAATACCAGTGATCCCTTTAAAAGTTTGATTTCTGGTGAAAAGACTAAAACACTTGTAAAGAAAAGCACAGTCTAAGTTTAAATTACTTACAAGGGCCACACTGAAGAGAAGCTGTACATAAAGGTAAGAGAGACAATAAATAAAGTAAATCTAATAAAAAGAAAGTATGTATAGCAATATTAACATTAAATAGTTCAAGATAAAATTCACTGAATTAATATTAGAGCTATTTTACTTTGGTTGCAATTTTGTTCTATAGGAATAACAAAAAAAATATGGCACCAAAATGTAAATCAAAAATTGTTAAGACAGGGGAAATATGAGTACTTAGAGTAATAGTGGAAGATTTAACAAAGTTCTCTTAGTATTTGACAGATGCAGAGACAACAATGAATGTAAATCTAGGAGAAGGATAAAGTAATTGATGAATTCTCTTTAATGCCTGTGTATAGGTATTAGACACTTAAAATGCAAAGTACACATTTTTAAAAAGACTGAGTATTTACAGAATATGGCAGTATACCAGTACTTGCACACATACACATATCTGTCAAAATTTCTTCTGAAGTAATTTTATAGAGGACACATTCAAATGTAATACAAAGACAATTAAAAGTCCAGTGATAAGTAGAAACACTCTTCTGTTTAATCCTTATATCTTAGTGAATATGATAATATTACATATAAATATCAACATATTTAAACCACATTTATTCTTTAATAATAAGTGATGATATAAGATTAATAAGCTGTAATTTCAAACATTAGAAGCAAGAAAATATGACTAAAATAAAAATATTAATGTTAATAAAGGCAAACTTTAATGATTTAGAAAAGAGAACCAAGATTTGATACCTTGGAAATCACAAAGGAGATTTGTCCACAAAAGAGAAGTAGGTATATAAATCTCAACATAGGAACACAACAAATAAGGAAAATTAGAGAAAACTAAGTAATATAATACCTTCTAAAGATCCCAAATTTCTAGTAATGTATTCCAAGTATGTACTGTATATCAAATTGGATAAAATACCTGGTAAAGAATTAAAAACAATGATTTAAAAAACCTCAGTG
Source organism: Dolichotis patagonum (assembly GCA_004027295.1). NCBI lineage: Eukaryota > Metazoa > Chordata > Mammalia > Rodentia > Caviidae > Dolichotis > Dolichotis patagonum. The sequence continues at coordinate 2,761 of PVJX010023667.1, read as the reverse complement.
AGACCCTAGAGAATACAAATAGTTAAATGAAATCATGAGAATGATAGAAGTTATGAATGAGAAATTCAGCAAATACATACAGCTTTTGAAGAAGAATCAATTAGAAATCTTGGAAATGAAGAACTCAGTAGATGAGTTTCTGTTATTTCTAGTGGAAGTCCTTAAAGAACATACACCTGAGTGTTTGAGAACTTTATCTAACCTTATTTTAGAACATTATGTGCAATAAGTTGTTATAACAAATTATATTGCATAATAGTTGGGTGAATTTCCAGAGCTCATTATGTGCCCCAAAAATAAATGTCTTGAGGGAGAAAAATAAGTCAGATCAAAAGTGTACCAGATGTCCCCAACAACAGATTAAGTAAATCAAAGAAAGAATATCATAATTTGAAGAGAGATCTTTCAAAGTATCACATCTGGACAAAATAAAAGATAAGAAAGAATAAAAACTATATTTTAGATCTTTTTGAAAAATCATTGAGAGCAAATGTCTGCATCACTGGCATATTGAAAGGAGGAGTAAATAAAGGGGTGTAGAAAACTTATTTTATGAAATAGTAGCAAAACACTTCCCTAGTTTATGGACAGGTCTATAAGAACCCCAAAGAGACATGACTAGAAAAGACCCTTACCATAGCATATTATAGTCAAATTTTCAAAAATATGGGATAAAGAAAGAATTTTTAAATCTAAGGAGAAATGTTTAAATCTAAGGAGAAGTGTATTTATGGATAACCTCCATTAAATTAATAGCATATTTTCCAGCAGAAACCCTAAAAGTCATGGAATGATGTATTTCCTGTCCTGTAAGGAAATAACTGAATAAAGATTACTATGCCCAGGAAGGATATCCTTCAGAATTGAAGGAGAAATAAACTCTCCCCAAATAGACAAAATCTAGGGGAATTTGTGATCATCAGGACAGCACTACAGAAAGATATTTAAGGGCATCCTACAACCAAAAATAGAAGAAAGGACAAAAAATAGAAGAAGCTACCATCATAATAGCATGTGAAAGTACAGAGCTCCCTAGGGAGGTACATACACAACCAAGAAATATAAAATGATCAAACATCACTATAGTAAATATCAGAACACAATGATTAAGGATCATGGGGTTAATTCATCAAGAAAATATAAAAATTACAAATATATATGCACCTAATATTGGAACATCCAATTTTATAAAACAAAAATATTAGGTCTTTAAGGGTATATTGGATCTAATACAGTGATGTGGGGGATTTCAGTATGTCACTATCATCTACTGATAAATGATGCAAATCCCCAAGCCCTTAAAAAACGAAACAAAACAAAGAAAAGAAAAACAAAACAGACATGAGTTAAAGTACTCTATAGCTCAATTGGACTTAACATTTACAGAACATTCCATCCAACAGTGGCAGAATACATACTGTTTCATTAGTACATGGAACTGTCTTTAAAACAGACCACACAAAAGTCTACAAAATAAATCTTAACAAATTTTAAAACATTGAAATTATGTCCAGTATCTTTACGGATTATAGTTGAACAAAACTAGAAAACAAGAGAAGCTTTGGAAATTATAAATACAAATACATGGAGACTAAATAATATAGTTTTTTAAACAATAAAGTTTTTTGAATAGTACATATTTGCAGTACATAATTCATACATTCCTTAGTTGATACCTGTGCATAACACATTTTAATGCCACTTTTCATCCCTTTTTCCTCCCCTCCTCCACCTCCTCCTATTTCTTGATTTCCTTCCTATTTGAGAAAGACCCATCTCCCTACTTGCTACTGTCTTTTATTTTGCTCTTTATTTATATTTTAAGTTTCTCATATAAGAGAAAACATGCTCCATTTAAGGTGTATGTCAGATTTTTTTTGTTAAAATGGTCTCAAGTTGCATCCATTTTCCTATAAATGACTCAAGTTAACCTTTCTTTGTGGCGCAGTAGTATTCCATTGTGTATGAATATTACTTTTCCTTTTTCATGTATTGATAGACATATAGTCCACTTACAAGATTTAGTTATGAATTGTGCTTCTTTAAATATGGGAATGCACGTGGGATAATGTCTTTAACTCTTTTGGGAAGATGCTAGAAGAAGAATAGCTAGTCTAGTGGAATTTCTAGTTTAGTTTTTTTGAGGAGGCCCTATACTGATTTCCATAGTAGTTGTACTGGTTTATATTTCCATCAACAATGTAGAAGAGATGCTTCCCCCCACACACACATCCTCACTAGCATTTGTTATTTTTGATTACTTGGTGATGGCCATTCTTTCTGGAGTAAGAGATAATCTCACACTTGGAAATTGTTTTAATCTGCACTTCTGTAATGGTCAGTGATGCTGAGCATTTCTTCACGTGTTTATTGACCATTTATGCTTCTTTTTCTATGAAGCATATCCATTCTCTTGCTCAGTTTTGATTTGATTTTTTATTTCGGGAGGCTCTGTATTTTTGAGTTCTTTATATATTCTAGCTATGAGTTCTTTGTTGAGGAATAGGTAACAAAATTTTTCCCCATTCTGTATGTTTCTTTTTCTTTCTGTTCTCTTGCTGTGCAGAAGCTTTTTGATTCGGTGTGATCCCTGTTTGTTGATTTTTGGTACTATCCTGTGCAACAAACTTCTGTTCAGAAACTCCTTGCCTATACTTATGTCTTCAAGAGTTTCCTATTTTATGTACCAGCAGTTTAAGTGTTTCTGTTTTAACACTTGTTTGGTTTACTTAAATTTTAGCTTAGTATATGGTGAGAGAAA
>PVJX010023666.1:0-28992 GCA_004027295.1 Dolichotis patagonum | reverse complement strand
GGAAGTTAAGTTATCATTATTTGCAGATGACATGATAGTTTACATACAAGACCCCCAAAACTCCATTGAAAAACTCCTAGATATAATAAATATATTCAGCAATGTAGCTGGATACAAAGTCAATACTGAAAAATCAGTAGCATTCCTATACACTAAAAACAAATATACTAAGAGAAGTCACACCATTCATCCAAAAAAATGAAATACTTAGGAATTAATCTCACGAAAGATATAAAACAGCTATACAAGGAAAATTATAATACCCTGAAAAAAGAAATCGAAGAGGACCTCAGAAAATGGAAAGACATCGCCTGTTCATGGATAGGAAGAACAAACATTGTAAAAATGGCCATTCCCACAAAATTACTATACAGATTCAGTGCAATCCCAATCAAAATACCATTAACATACCTCATAGATCTAGAGAAATCACTCCTAAAATTCATCTGGAACCAGAAGAGACCTAGAATAGCAAAGGCAATTCTAAGCAGCAAAGGCAAGACAGGAAGCATCAAAATCCCTGATTTGAAATTATACTACATAGCTACAGTAATAAAATCAACATGGTACTGAAATAAAAACAGACCTGAAAATCAATGGAATAGATTGGAAGCTACAACCACAACCACAAACCCACTCAACCACCTTATCTTTGATAAAGGGGCCAAACATGTTCGCTGGAAGAATGACAGTCTCTTTAACAAATGGTGCTGAAAAAATTGGCTATCTATATGCAGAAGACTAAAACTAGACCCATGTCTATCACCATACACTAAACTAAAATCTAAATGGATCAAAGATCTAAATATTAAAACAGAAACACTAAATCTGTTGGAAGACAAAGTAGGTAAAAACCTCGAAGATATAGGAGTAGGTAGAGAATTCATGAAGAAGAATCAAACTGCACGGGAAATATTTCCCAGAATCAATAACTGGGACCATATCTTATTAAAGAGTTTCCACATGTCAAAAGAGATTTCCAGCAGAGTGAAAAGAAAATGTACAAATTGGGAAAAAATCTTCCTGGATTGTCCCTCAGACAAAGGACTTCTGTCTATAACTTAAAAGAATCAAAAAAAATCAGACCCTCGAAATTCAAAGACCCAATCAAAAAATGGACACCTGAAATGAATACACAGTTCTCAGATGAAGAATTATGAATGGCATATAAATACATGAAAAAATGCTCATAATCATTAGTCATTAGAAAAATGTAAATTAAAACCACACTGAGATTCCATCTCACCCCAATAAGAATGGCCAGGATAGAAAAAACTACCAACAAGTGCTGGAGAGGCTATGAGGAAAAAGGAACTGTTCTGCACTGTTGGTGGGAGTGTAAACTGGTGCAGCCACTGTGGAGGTCTGTCTGGAGATTCCTCAAAAATTTGGGTTTGGAAGTCCCATTTGACCCAGCTATTCTGCTTCTAGGCATATTCCCAGAAGAACTGAAAACATCATACCACAGTGATATATGTGCACCCATGTTTATAGCAGCACAATTTGTAATAGCCAGATCTTGGAAACAACCTAAGTGACCATCAACTGAGGAATGGATTAAAAAGTTGTAGTATTTTTGTACAATGGAGTACTACTCAGCTATAAAAAATGATCACATTGAGATATTTATAAATAAATGGACACAACTTGAGACCATACTCATAAGCAAAATAAACCAAACTCACAAGGGTAAATACTGTATAGTCTCCCTAATATGAGAGTTGGCAAGAGTATATAAGATTTTATAGTAATCATGATTCCCCATTTCATTGCTTTGAAGCTTTTCAATGTTTTCATTCATCAGTTGGAATGGTTTTAATCTGTTTTGTTTGACTTTATTATCATGATGGTATGAACAGTGGTTTTGAAGAAAACCAAACATTGCAGCCATTGCTGATTTAATATCATCTTCCTTAGAAGTCCTACCATACTTCTACTCTGTTACTACCATCAGTTCTATCATGTTGTGTCTTATTGGGATTTTAATATTTGTGATAGTATAAACAAATCTTTTTATTCAAAATGAGATATTATAGTAGCCATTGATCATAGATATTCGGTTCAGAATGTCTTGTAATTCTTTCATTCTCTTGAAAGGTTTTATACTATTGTGTTATGTTTGATATTATTGTATCTGAAACTATGCTCAACTATAGCAGAGAAAGAGATTATTTTGACAGCTACTGTTCATGTCCAGTTGTCTTGTTTTAAATTGTTGTGTTGCTTATGTTGTTCTGTTCTGATCTGCTTTGTTCTTCCCTCTTTTGTTTTATTCTCTTTAAAATAAAAAAAGTAATAAGAACTGTAGGAGTAATAAAACACAAAATGCATAATTGCTACTGTAAAAGAGAGAGCATAATAAAGTGCTCTAAAGGATATAACTGCATGTATGTTTAAGTGTGGAAGATAGATGACCATACTACTGTTTTTGTTAGATTGTTGAGCAGAACTGTTAATAGTCTCCCTGGTTGAATGTCTTCTTTGTATGCTTTAATTTTGTAACTTGAACAACTATTTCCAAGATGGCAGTATGTAATTTATCAACTAGTGATTTCTTAGTCATTTGTTGTTGTTCTTTTCTTTTTTTCATTTGGAATTCGGTATTGTTGCTACCCTTTTTTCTTTTTTGTTTGGTTGTTTTTTTTTTCTTTCTAAATAAAATTTTTAAAAAAGGATGTGTTAAAAGTTCCAGCCCAGACTGATATATCCTGAAAAATTATCTAAAAATGGATGAAGAATTAAGATTTTTCTTAGATAAAGATCTCATAAAGATAATCATTCCCATCAAACCAACACTCAGAAAAACTTGTCCTAGGAGACAATGAAGTTATTGATGGGAAAATATCTGTTGGAATTCACTAATGAACAACTTGTAATATCCAGCTGAATTGAATCAGAGTGGTGCTGGGTGTGGTAGTATTGTTGCCAAAAGCATAACAAAAGAACAGGTGGAGAAGTTGCTGTGCTGTTGATTTTCCAGGAGAAGCTTGTCCTGATGGACTTCCTGATATGAACTCAGCTGATCTTATCATCGGAGGAGCTCAGGACCTCACTGTGGTTGAGGATGGCTGTAGTTCTTTTTTGATGTTATTTTGTAAGGGAGTTCTTGTGCTTTGCTTCCTAGCTCCAGTGCAGATCCCTCAGCCTGCTGGCACAAAGCCTTCATCTTGCTGGTGCAGACTTTCTAGCTTCCAACCCTTATCTTCCCAGCACAGATCCTTTAAACAGACTTGCATGAGACATTGTCATGGGCTCTAGCCCACAAGTTGGACTGGGCAAGGGCTCTAGGTCTTTAGATGGACTCATGCAGGATGTTGCCAAGCAATCCAGGCTCTCAGCTGGATTATTGGTTCTCCAGTGTATGGACAGATCTCTAGCCCTCTTTTGCATTTGACTCTTTGGGTAAATATTATAAAATAAAACTATAAATTATCTGCCCTGTATTAAATCATTTCCCTTGTAAACCCTGACAACAACAATGTCTGATAGAATGAGTTCACAAGGTCCAATTAGCACTTCTGGGTAAAAAATGAATCATCAATGAAAAATAATGTAATGACATGGATAAGGCAATAACTTACATAAATGACTCACAATGTGAATATTCTCAATTCCTCAGTTGAAGACACAGATTGGCAGAATGAATCAAGAAGCAAAATTCAAAGGCATGTTGTATAGTAAAATCACATTTAGTTCAAAGGGAAATTATTACATTAAAAATTGTTATGATAGGAAACAATAACCCATGCAGTGAGAACCTGAAAAAAAGCTATCCTACTTTCAGCAAAGTGAATTTTAAGAGAAAAATTATTTGTAAGAGGTGAAGACAGTCACTACATATGGGTAAAGGAAAAACTCAACAGGAAGATGTAACAATTACAAAATTATACTCACTGAACTGTAGTATACCCCACTCTATCAAGCAAATATTCTGAGCATAGAAGATTAGAAAAGCATCAATACAATTATAGCGGGGACATAAATACCTCACTATTACAAATAGATGAAATACACAAAAAATCAACAAAGAAATATCAGGGTAGAAGTGAAACTTTGAGTAAATGACCTTAATAGATACATGCAGAGTGTTCCATCCATCAGTATAATACACATTATTTCTTAGCAATACAAAAAATTTTTTCCAAAACAGAATGCGTACTCACCAATAAAGGCTTAACTAAATTTAATAAAATCAAAAATTATACTATGTGCATTATAAGATTGTAGTGGAAGAATATACAAAACAATTGTAAAAGAATACACAGAAATAATGGAAATGCATGAGAATTAAAAAATATGCACATGAATAATCAATAGGTCACAGAAAAATCAAGAAAAATACAAAACATTTCTTAGAATTAAATAATAATGCCAGCAAAACATAATAGAACTTATGAAACACAATGAAAGCCATCCTGATAGGGAAATTTATAGCTTCCCCACAACAGAAAAACAGAGTTAACCCAAACAAATAGCCTAATGATATATTTCAAGGGCCCAGAAAAACATGAATAATTCAAATATAATACAGAGCAATAATCACTGAGATGGAGACTAAGACATGAAAAGAATCGATTAATTTAAGACCTGATTCTTCAAAATAATAAACAAAATAGGCAAAACAAGGCAATCTTATTAAAAAACGGTGGGAGGGAAGAGTCTAAATTGATGCAATCAGAACTGGAAAACTCAAAAATCACAACAGATGCTGCCAAAATCCAGAATATTATCAATAACTACTTAAGGAATATATAATTCTATAAATTGAGTATAAAAGAATTCAATACATATCTGGATTCATATTAATTAAAAAAGACATAACTAAATATAAAAAACCTAAATAGTATAATACCTGACAAGAAATTAAAAGAGTAAGAAAAAAAATGCCAACAAAAGAAGCTCAATTTCTGATGGATTCATTGCCAAACCCTACAAAAATTTCAGGGAAGAAAAAATAAAAAGGTCGTGTGTTCCATCCCCAGTACCAAAAAAAAAGAATTTCATGGAAGATATAGCTTTTGTACTCCTCAATATCTATAATGAAATTGAAAAAAAGAAAACAAGAATCCTCCAAATATCATTCCTAGAAGGTAGCATTCTACAGATTACAAAAGCAGACAAGAATCCAAAAAATAAAAAAAGACATCTACAGGCCAATCTCTTTAATGAACATAGATGCAAAAATCCCTAACAAGATACTGACAAACCCAGTGTGACAAGTGAACAAAAGGATTGAACACCATGATCAAGTAGGTTTCATCCCAGGTATGAAAAATGACTTCACAAAGAGTCTATAATTCATATATCTCACTGTCAGGTGGCTCTGATCTGAACATGTTACATTCCCATCAGCTTCAACCACTGGGGGAACATGCCTGACTGTCTCATCAAGAAGCGTGAACAGTTCCAGCTGCTGGTGCAAGTCACCTGTTAGAAATGCCACACAAGTACAAATGGTTGTATAAATCACATGATGTGAGTGAGTCATCATGCACCACCACTGATATAAGCAGCCCAATAGGACAGTCATGCATATACTACTGGTGGGCCAAGCTGATGAGTGCATGTTAATATATGCGAATTCATACATATAATCTGTCATACAAGCAAAAGCAGCAAAAAACTCATAATATCATCTCATTGACAAAATCCAACATCCCTCATGACAAAATCCCTGAAAACAGGAGAACCGAGGAACCATGTGATCTCGTCCCAGATTCTGCTACTGCTGCTGTCAGCCTGGGCCCTGCTTGCTGGCAAGAGGACAAGAGAATCACACTCCCCATCCCTAGCGAAAACTGCCATCTTGCCAAGCCCTGCACATTGGCAGAGGTAATGAGGAACTGTGCTCCCTCCCCCAACAGATGCTAACACCAGTTCATCCCCCACACAACATGAGTGGTAGAAGAGGAGAACACTGAGATTACCAAATCATAGCCATCTCGACTTCTGGGTTCTCCACAACACAATGTGACAGATGTGATAACCAAAAGACTGACTTGATCAAGGGAGCATCAACATCCAGGAGGTTAGTTTTGTTGAGGACTGTAGAGTTACTCTACCACAGTGTCTGGGTAAGAGACATCCTTGTGAGAGTTAGCTTAGAGATGATGAAGGCTAAAGGGGAACCTCCTGAGATCCTCTGGTAGGTCTAGGCTCAGAGAAGAAAGATCATTGGACTTATATCTGATGTGGAATGTCAAGCTTGATGGATACAATTGCCAGATATGGCAAACCAGAAAAGAAAGTTTTTAGTACAGTGGTATGATTGAGCTCTTACGCTAATGACTACAACTCAGAAATTAGTGTCCTGAATTACTATAGCTCAATATATGCACAGGCAAATTGTGTTCACTAAAATCACAGACCATTTTGTTTGTGTAAAGGGCTGATCATGGGCAGTTTTAGGCTTTATAAATATCTGCTTAATATGTGCTGCCATTGTTATCCAGGATTTTTCTACCATAACAAGCATGACATAGTAATTTCTGACAACTTTCTTTTGTTCTCCACTAATATTTCGATTTTCTGAGCTTCATAACCAATATTTCAGCCTACAACTGAAGAAAAACTCATTAAGCCAAAGAACTTACAAGTTCCACTATAAAAATAATCAACCTAAAATAAAAATAGAAATTAAAAATACCAGGCAATAAAATGTCTCTAAAACCAACCAACTCCCCAAGAGCCAGTTTGTGGGCATTGATGGAGAAGCAAGGTGGTGTAGTCAGGGGTTATAACGAGAACAATTAAAAATAGGAAACAGAATTTATAATAATATTTTATGATGGTAACTCAGAGTTAAATACAATAAAGTGCAGGAAATCTGTCCACAACACTAAAGACCCAGAATATTCAGCCAAGGGCCTGGATCCCACAGAAATGTCCTTCATAAGTACAGCTGAAAGACCTACAGCCCATGACAGTGCCTCCCACGAGTCCAACTGGGGGTCTAGAGCCCATGAGAAGGACTCATGCCAGTCTGTTTTAAGGATCTGAGCTGGGAAGACCCAAAGGTCAGTGGTGGAACCTAGAAAGTCTATGCCAGCAGGGTGAAGGATCTTTGCCAGTAGGTTGAGGATTGTAAACTGGAGCAAAAAAGTCAATGCTCAAAATAAGGACCAGGGCTGCCCTGAAAAATATCACAGGCATCCTCAGTGACAGTGAGGTTCCAATCTCCTCCAAAATGAGAATAGAGTACATGCCAGGAAGCCAGTGTGAGAAGCTTCTTCTAGAGATTAAACACCACACATCTTCCTCTCTGGAGCCAGAAAGGGATGCTCAATGTACACCAGAGCTCCTCCCAAATGAACCACATCCATTCTCAGTGACAAAGTCCCAAGATCCTCTGACGATAATGGCTGAATCCATATTGGGGAAGCTAGCCATGACAAGCTCCTCCAGAAGAACCAACTGCTCCAAATAACAACACTTTGCAGAACCCACAATGCCTTACTCTTGTTCTCCAATTCTCCATCTGTGCTGGCAACTTTCGTCAGGTGGGTTACCTACACTCAGTGCGATACTGATTTAATTCAGCAGGTATTAAGTTGACCACCAGTTTTTAATCCATAACAGAAGGCATAAGTCACATAGTAGAAAGGTTGAAAAAAGTATAAGGTATCAATGGAGTTTTTAAATAGTTCATTATTGTGAATGGTGAATTTAAATAACTGATAAGACGATGAGCCTAATAAAACAAATGATCCATTAATCTAGAAAACATTAATATAAATTAGTACTAAAGAAAGAGATGTTAAATATGAATTCCCAGCATAGAAAAGAATGAGGGTCCAAAAGCAATATCCAAATATAAATCCAGGAGATTAAAAATATGATTGAAAATATGGGTAGAAAAAAGTGATCAAGATGAAGACAGAGTGTAACATCTAGAGGGCAGGGTCCAATTACATTAAAAAAAAACAAGAAAAAGCCATGAAAATATATCCATCAGCTCCTAGATGACTAAAATAAGATGTATATTGTTACAGGCAACTGAGTTACATAGAAATATTATAGGCAGTGAGATAGAGCTAGGTCCTTGAAGGAGCCAATGCAGAAGCCCAGATACTTTGTAACTGTGGGGGAGACAGACACCTCTTGCTGTGGGCCAGGCCCCAAGCCAAAAGCTCAGACAAATGTACCTACATCTAAAAGACTGATATTCTAAATAGGGATGGATCACTTTGAGAAAGCCAGGAGTCACCATTCCAACCCCCTACAAAAAGAAACACTGCTCTTTAAGCATGCCTGCTTGCCAGTGACATACTTCCCCATCTGTCCCCAATTCAATCAATTTTACCTGAGCAACTAATCTTAACCATAGGTAGCCATAGTTCTGTCCCACCTTTTGCCCAACCTGCAAGTTTCCATGTTTTCCTCACCTTGGAACTGTCTCGCCTTGTGGTTTTACTCTGTAAAAGTTCCTAGAAAAGACAGTCTTTGGCAACCCACTTCTGAACACTTCTGTCTCACTTTCAGACAGAAGCTTTCTTTCTCTCAATACATATATTCTGCTATTCATCTCCATTGTTCCTGAAATTCATTCTTCAATTTTAGAGAACATGAATTCATACATATAGTAGGTTGGAAGTTTCATTTTTCTACATCAATTTCAGAGTAACTTTAGTGAAAAATCATAAGGCAACACAAAGACATAAAGAAATTTATAAAAATTATAGCAGAAAATTTTCCAGACCTGGAAAAAAAGTTTAACATACAGATAATTGAGGCATATAGAACCCTGTATGGTGATGATCAGGAAAAAATCACTCCGTGCCACATAATAACTAAAATATTCAAAATCTATCATAAGAACATAAAAGATGCTAGAGAAAAGCAATGTACCACCTATAGAGAAGTACCTCCCAGAATGATGACAGACTTCTTAACACAAAACTTAACAGCAAGTAAATCATGGAGCAAAGTCTTCTAAGTTCTAAAAGAAAACAACTTTCAACCCAGATCATTCTATCTTTTGAAATTATCTTTCATATTTAGTGGAAAAAATATTCCCATGATATAAAGAAAACCTAAAGAAGTTTATGACTATCAAATCAACACTTTAAAAATTTTCAAGTCCATGCTAGAAGAATGCATGGAACTAGCAATGTCAAAAACCCCAATAAAATGAATGCAACAGGTAGGGCTAGTAATTAAGTAGACAGAAAAGCAAGCAAAACAGCAACAGGAAGGCAACAAAAGGATAGGAGTAAATTGATACCTATAAACCATAACTATGTAAATGGACTCAAATCCCTAATGAAAGGACACAGGTTAGCATAATGTATTAAGAAACAATGATACATTTCATGCATGAAATATATTTAGTTCAAACAGAAACCCATAGAATAAAGGTCAAACAATTGGTAACAGTATTGTATGGAAGGAACAAAAACCCCAAAACAAGCAGAAGTAGTTATCCTCATTCCAGACAAAGCAGACTTCAATCCAAAATTGATCAAAAGATGCAAATGACATTACATACTGGTTAATGGAACTATAAAACAAGAAGGGATAACAATTATATTGCCAATAATTCTCAAACTCTTTAATGAAATTCATAGAGAAAGAGTACTTCCAAAATCACTCTCAGAAGATAATATTGTCCTGATTCCAAAACAAGACAAGGACCCCACCAAAAAAGAGAACATTTTACAATGAATATAGATACAAAATCCTTAATAAAATATTGATGAAAAGAATACAACAAGTCATTAAAAATTAAAAAAGAATTCTCTGCTCAATAAAGGAAACAACAGCTAAGGTGAGTAGACATCCTACAAACTGTGAACATTTTTTGCAATGTACTACTTGCATAGAAGACTAGCATCAAGAATGTGTATAGAATCAAAAAAACTTTAGATACCCCAATAAAAGATCCATTCAAAAATGGGTGAAGAAAATTAATAGACACTTTTCAGAATAAAAATTACAGATGACCAATGCATATATTTTTTTAAATGTTCAATATCTCTGACTATTGGGGAAATGCAAATTAAAACTACATTGAGATATCATCTTAACAAAGAAAGAATGATTATTTTCAAATAAATCTAAGAGGGGCCGGAGATTTAGCTCAGTGGCTTAAACCCCTGCCTGGCAAGCGCAAGGTGGTGAGTTCGATCCTTGATACAAAAAAAAAATCTAACAGTAAATTCTGACAAAGATGGTGGGAAAGGGATTCTTCTACATTTCCATGGGGGAGGAATGTAAACTAGTACAACCACTATGGTAAACAGTGAGACAGTGAGGATATTCCTCAAAAAACTAAAAATAGAAAATTTATTTAACCCAGCTCTCCCTTTTCTAGATATGTACTCAAAAGAATTAAAATCAGATTACAGAAACAGATAAATACCCATATTTATAGAATAACAATGCATAATGACTATAATAATAGTATTTATGTCCATCAACATTTGAATGAATGAAGAATAATATATGGTACTTATAAACAATGGAGTACTACTGTGGTTTAAAGAAAAACAAATGAGGCTTTCAGAGGTAAATACATGCAATTCAATAACATAATGATAAGTGAAATAGGTCAAACACACAAGCATAAATATTTCATGGTTTCACTTACATGAGATAACTAAAAACTATGTCAGTCAGTGCTTAGTGGAGCAACATTTTTACTGCAAGACATGCAAATATATAGGAATTTACAAGATTGGCTTACCATGTCTTCTCACAGAGTCAGGTGTGGAGAAGTGCAAACAGATCCAAAGGGTGGATAACCACAGGAACCAATCAAAAACCTGGATCCCACTGCAGTGTCCATTGTGAATTCACATTAGGAAGTTGAAGAATATGTGATGAAAATCTGAAGGATCTATAATGGGAACATGAATGGTTTGTGCTGGAAGGTTGGAGTCAGTACTGGAAACCAGGAGATATCACACAAGTTGAAGGTGAAGATTTAAGCTCCTCCAGAAAAACAGAAGCAAGAATTCCTTTTTTGCTCCCTATTATTCCATTCAAGTAACAAGTCTATGGACTGGTGCCACCCACACCCACAATGTGTCAACTGTCTTTATTAAATCCTATTAATCATATCCAGAGACATGATGAAATTTACATGGGCATTTCTTACTCAGTAACTAATATATATATATATATATATATATATATATATATATATTCTAATTATATTCAAATAAAGAAAAAATAGAATAGAAAGAGAAGGCAGAGATACATTCAAATAATTCCCCAAATTACATAGTTCACTGTTTCAAAACTATTCTAATATATATGCCATTTAGTTTCATTTTACTACTGGTTTCACTTAGTTCATTGAAAAGAATGTTTTGTACTACTATCTTTGTTTTTTCTAAGACACTATCTTTTATAACTATGTCTACTCTAAGTAACTATTTTGATGAAAATGATACACAGTTTATTAGCTATTTTAATTCTCTTATTATTTTGTTACAATGCTGTTTTATTTTCACATAAAATGAAATTTAAAACCTGAAGAAAATACCAGGTATACAAGGATCATATCTCAATTTGATAAAAGTCACTTATGACCAATCATTTGTAGGTATCATATTAAATGAGGGAAATACTGAAAGTTTTCCATCTAAAATGAGAAAAACAACAAGTACATACACCAATCCTATTTAATAGAGTACTAAAAATATTAGACACAGCAATCAGTCAAGATGAAGAAATAAAAAGATATATATATATATATATATATATATATCAGATGACCTGATTTTCTACATAAGAGACCCAAAATTTTAAGCAAGAAAATCTTATAATTCACAGCCAAATTCATAAATATAGCAAGATATAAAATCAATATACAGAAATTAGTATTTTTCTTGTATACCAGTACTGAACTCGCTAAAAAGAGATTAGGAAAAAATACGTTTCTAAATAGCAGGAGAAAAAACTATTTATGAATTAACCTAAGAAAAACAGGAAATGTTCTCTACAGAGAAAATTATAGTGCCCTGAAAAAGGAAATCAAAGAAGACATCAGGAAATGAAAAGATATTGTGTCTTCCTGCATAAGCAGAACAAATATGGCCAGAATAATCATATTTCAAAACTCGACACCCAGATTTTATGAAATTCCATTAAATACCAACAGCATTCTTGACAGAATGAGGAAAGTAATCCTAAAATTCATAGATAATCAGAAGATACCAAGAAAAGCAATTTTGGGTAACAAATCAAAGAAAGATCCATCACAGTCCCACATATGATGATACATTACAATGTTATAGTGATTAAAAATAGCATATTACTTGCCTAACAATGGACATGCAAATCAATGGGGAAGGATAGAAAATGTAGAAAGGGCTTCAGGCACTTTCATCTATCTGACTGTTGACAAAGAGGCCAACAACATACACTGGAGGACAGATAACCTTCTAAATAAGTGATGCTAGAAGTTAAATCTAGACACATATATCACATGGATTTTCTCAACAGAATTTAATTGCACAGGAAACAGTACCAAGAATCAACAAATGAGATTGCATCAAATGAAAAAGCTCTCAATAGCAAAATAAATCAATCTGCAGAGTGAAAACCCTACCTAAAGCATGAGAAAAAAATGGATTGCATTTCTGCCACTTTGGGAACTCAGGTGAAGAGTGCAGGGGGACAGAGATCCTTCCTGTCTCTGATGGAGACCCCTCCCATCTCCATCACCATGGGACCCAGATGAGCCATACCAGAGGAGAGAGATGCCTATCTTTGCCTCTCCCCAACAATGGAAGGCCAGGTTAGCCATGCTGGAGAAAGGCAGCCTCTCCCAATGCTACAACTGAGATGAATTGCTTGGGAAGGTCCGCTGACCAGAAGGAACACCAGCAACATATTAGGGTCTCAACTAAGGCACATAGGATGTACAGCTTGGATGAGTGGTGGGAAAACTCAGAAGTAACAGTAACAATAGGAGTTAACAGGTAACTGAGGCCTCCAAAGACAACTGGCAACCAACTGAGGAAAAATCCAGAGCTCAGTAACCAGCCCTTTGCTCTCAATTCTTGCTTTTTCTTTTTTTTCTTTTTCTCTTCATTTTCTTTCTTTTTTCTTCTTTGTCTTCTTTTAATTCCTTTTTCCCTCTTTCTTTGTCTCTTTTCAATGGCTAGCAAGAACTCTAACCACTTAAAACTAATCCTATTCCCCAAACTCAGAGACTAAGTTCACATAATCACTCAAATACTCCTTCATTCTTTTTTTTCTATCCCTTTCTCTATTTCCTCAGTCCTTGCATGATAACTCTTTGTCCACCAGCCTTGCTTGTACTCTTTTGCAGTTATTTTGTTATATACTGTCTTCTCTAAATTTCCCCAAAGCATGGTAAAACCATTCTACTAAGGGGAAACATTTTGCAAAAAAAAACTCCTAACTTGTGATTGGTATTGCTATGTGAAGACTCTGCTTCTGTGGTCCAAAGTGAAAAATCAATAGTTACTACAGTTTGTCAGTTTCTAAATTATCTTGATGCTATTGTCATTGCTAATTTTTATTATGTTAGCCAGCAAGTCATGTCTGTTGTAATTGGTTGTTCCCATTTGTGTAACTATACTGGGAAGTTGTGGGATAATAACTCTCCAGAGCTCTACACCAAAGGGACCAGGGACTGAAACAAACAAAAGCAAAAATCCCACTCTTAATTAATTGGGAAGGTAGGATCTTGTGACAGACACAAACCAATAATCTCATACACACAGAAGATATCCCAGAAGATCAGAATGTTACTAGAGTGACTTTGACTCTAACGAAATAGCTACCTACTACAAATATCCACAAGGATCACCACAGAAAGCAAAGTAAAAAAGAATAAGTAGAAGATGACAAGACAAAAAAGCAAAATGAAATCTTAGACCTGCACCCCACATAAAACAAGTTCAGGAGACATTGACATAGGTGACATTGGAAGATATAAATGAGAAATTTATGAAATGATAACAAGCAAAGTAAAGGATAAAATTCATGAGACTACAGAGGAAACAAGATCAGAAATAATCTCTCATGCAAAAAAAGAAATAAAAACCAACATATATAAAGGAATTGCTCAGGAAATTTATTGCAGAGAAAGATAAAAAATAGATGATTAAATGAAGAGGAGGGAATCAGTGAATGATCATCATAGGAAATAATATTGAATTCATTAAATGAATTAAAAAAGGTATCCAGGAAATTAAAAATTCCACTGAAAGCTAGCAAAATCACATGAATAAAAGTTAAGACAGACTTTCACACCTTGAAGAGAGGAAAACAATTAGCTATCATGAAAGGAAAGATCACCTGAAAATAACAAAAGATCAGGAAATAACAATTTAACAACTGTAAGATGTAAAAATACAATAATAATTGCTTTCAGTGAAAAATGAGTTAAAAATAACACAAAAATATTATTTGCAGAATAAGAGAAAATTTCCAAAGTATGAGAAAAGAATCTGACATACAGATAAATGAGGGATACAAACCTCCAATTAGCATAACCAAAATAAATCTACACCTAGACAGATAATAATCAAGATCTCAGAAATTCAGCAAAAGAAAACAATATTAAAACTGTTACAGAAAATAAACAGGTCTCTGAGTTTTGGGGATAGGATTAGTTTTATGTGGTTAGAGCTCTCACTAGCCATTTAGGAAAGAGTGAAGCATTTCAATTCCTGAAAGAAAACAATTCCCAACTCAGAGTAATGTAACTTGAAAAATTCTCTTTCCAAATTAATGGAGAAATAAGATACTGCCATGACAAACAACAACTGAAGAAATTCATGAACAAAACCAGCCCTACAAAGGGCTCTGAAAGATATGCTAGGCAAGGACAAAAAGGACCACAATTCCAAAAACAACAGAAAGAAACCAACAGGAAGGGCAAGCAACTCAATGGAGAGAAAAAAAAAGTTAGAAACAATGGGAAAACCAACATTATAAAGGAAACAAAAAGCATATCAGTTATCACCATCAATGTAAATCACCTCAATTCACCAACCAAAGAAAACTTACTCTCAGAATGGATAAAGAAACAAGATCCAAGAATACACTGTATACAAGAAACATATTTAACTTATTTAACTTAAAAAGTAATTCATACACTTAAAGTCAAAGGATGTAAACCAATAGTCCATGAAATAGGAACCCAAGAAAGCAAGGATGCTATCCTGTTTGTGCACAAGGTGAACTTCAAACTAAGAATGATAAAAAAAGATAAAAAAGGGTTATGGGAAAAACACAAGAGAAAGAGATAATAATCATAAATATAGATGCATCAAATATGGGAGCACCAAACTACATAACACAAATATTAGTAGACATGAAAAATCAAATAAGCAATAACATACTTGTACTAGGGAAACTGTAATACACCATTTCCTCAAAGAAATAGATGAATTAAAAATCAGCAAAGAAATATCAGAACTGAAACAAAGCTTTGAAAAATTGGATCTAGAACAGGTCACCCAACAACATAGCAATACACATTCTTCTTGGCTGAATTTGAGATGTTCTGTAATACAGGCATATACAAGCCTATAGAACATAAATAAGTAAATACAAAGGAAGGAAATTATTCCATGCATATTACCTGAACATAGTGCAATAAAATTGAAATTAGTGGAAACATAAACATCAAAAGCTCCATAAAAACATGGAAATTAAATAACACCCTCGTGCACAACAAATGGATAACAGACTAAGTTAAAGGAGAAATTAAAAAATATATACAATCAAGCAAAAATTCAAATACAACCAAACAGAACCTGTGGGAAAAATGAAATCAGTCCTAAGAGGAAAATTTATAGTGGAGAATTTTCACATCAGTAAAACACAATGAGCACAAATAAACAATCTAATATTGCTCCACAAGCTTCAAGAAAAAGAAAACCAAGTAACGCACAAAGTCATTATAAGGGAGGAAATTCTAAAGATCAGAGCAGAAAATTAAGCAGTTGAGACCAAGAAATAAATACAAAGAATTAACAAATCAAAGAGTTGATTCTATGAAAGAATTAAAAAAATTGACAAACCTGTAGTTAACTTTATGAAAAAAGGAAAATGCAATGAAGAATAAAAAGTGTGAAATCACTACAGATCCTGTGTAAATTCAAAAGATTGTCAATATCTACTTTGAAAAACTCTACTTGCATGGGACAGAAAACACTGAAGAAACAGACAGATTTCTAGAAACATATAAATTACCAAAGCTATAATCAATGTTTATATAAAAACATTGAATAAACCAATATTAGCTAATTAAATTGGAAATGTAATTAAAACTTGTCAACAAAGAAAAGCCCAAATCCTGATTGATTTATAGCTGAATTCTATAAGAAATGTTGAGAAAATTTAATGCTAATACTCTTCAAAATCTTTCATGAAATTGAAAGGAAATCAATTGTCCCAAACTCATTCCTGGAAACTAGTATTACTCTGATAACAAAACCAGAAAAAAATCCAACCCAAAAAACAAAAAAGGATTGTAGGACAATCTCACTAATGAATGTAGCTTTAAATCTCTTCAATAAAATACTAGAAAACAGAATTCAGCAAATTATCAAGAAGATTATCGACCATGACCAAGTTAGATTCATCCCAGGAATGCAGGGATGGTTCAACATAGACAAATCAATAAATGTTACACACCACATTAACAGAGCTAAAGCCAAAAATCACATTATCATCTCAATATATGCATAAAGTCTTTTGTTAAAGTCAAATACATTCATTATAAAAGCCTTAGAGAAAATTGGAATATATGATCTTTAACTCAATCTGATAAAAGCCATGTATGATCAACCAATAGCCAACATCAAATGAAATGGACAAAAACTGAAAGCTTTCAATTTAACTCCAGAAACAAGACAAGGATGTCCACTATCACCTCTGCTATTCAATAGAGTTCTGAAAACGTTAGCCAGAGCAATTAGAGAAGACAGAGTAATAAAAAGAGTAATGATATCAAATCAAGAATTTAAACTATCATTATTCACATTATTCACACATGACATCGTAGTCTTTTTGAAGACCACAATACCTCCATCAAAAGGTTTTAGAATTAGTAACCAAATTCAGTAGCGCAGACGGATACAAAGTTGACACTCAATATCAATAGCATTCATGTACACAAACTAAAAAGTAAGTGAGAGAGAAATTAGGCAAACCAAACCCTTCAAAAGAGAATCCAAAAAAATGACATACTCAGCAATTAATATAACAAAGGAAATAAAAAGATCTGTACATTGAAAATTATACCATTCTGAAAAATGTGTTTGAAGAGGATATGAGATAATGCAAAAATATTCCTTGATCATGTATAGGAAGAAACAGTATTGTGAAAATGTCCATACTCCCAAAATTATTATACAGATTTAATGCAATCATGATCAAAATCCCATTAGCATACCTCACAAATCTAGAGAAAACTTTCCTAAAATTCATTTAGATATATAAGAGACCTAGAATAGCAAAGGCAATCCTGGGCAACAAAGGAAAAGCAGGAGGCATCACAATCACTGGCTTGAAATTATACTGCAAAACTACTGTGATAAAATCAGTGTGGTACTGTTATATGGTACTAAAACAACAGACCTGAGGAACAGATTAGATGAAGTAGAAAGAACTAGAAACACATTTAGCCACATTATCTTTGACAAATATGCCAAACACATTCACTAGAAGAAAGATAGCCTATTTAATAAATGGTTCTAGAAAATCTGGCTTTCTACATGCCAAAGAATAAACTAGATCTGTGTGTATCACCATTCACTAAACTAAAGTAAAGATGGACCAAATATCTAAATATTAAAAAAGAAACACTAAATTTACTGGAAGAGAAAGTAGATAGAAATCTTGAAGACACTGGTATAGGCAGAGAGTTCATGAACAAAAATCAATCTATGCAGGAAGTACTACAAAGAATGAAAAACTGGGATGTCATCCTATTAAACATTGTTGACAAAAATCAACAGAGTCAAAAGGAAGCCCACAGAAAGATAAAAATTTTTAGCCAATTGTCTCTCAGACTTAGGACTTTTATCTAGACTATATGAAGAATTGAAATAAATTAGGTTCCCCGAATTCAAAGACCCAATCTAAAAGTGGGCATCTGAGATGAATACACACTTCTTTGATCAAGAAATACAAATGGTATATCAATATAATAAGAAATGTTCAGTATAATCAGTCATTTGAGAAATTCAAATTAAAATAACACTGAGACTGCATCTGACCCCAGAAAAAATGACTATCATCCAATAATCTACCAATAACAAATGTTGGTGTTTCTGTGTGGGAAAAGGAACCCTTCTCCACTGTTGGTAAGAATGTAGGCTGTTACCATCATTTTGCAAATCATTGTGGAGATTCCTCCAAAAACTACAATTAGAGGTCCCATTCCACCCAGTTATTTCTCTTCTGAGTATTTTCTCAGAAGAATTAAAAACATCATGCCAAAGCAATATATGTACATCCATGTTTAAAGCATTATACTTTGTAATAGTTCAATATTGGAAAAAACTCAAATGTCAGTCAACTGAGGAATGGATAAAAATGAAGTGGGATTTTCATATAATGGAGTACTACTCAGCTATAATGAAAGATTAACTTGAGACTTTTTGAAGTAAATCAGACTCACTTGTGCAAACATTGCATTGTTTCACTAGTGTAAGTAACTGAAAAATCTGCAATAGATGTTGTAAACGGGAAAGAAACTGCTGAAGAGGAAAAACAAACTGAGATGTGTGAAAGGAGAAAAGAAGAAAGGGAAAACAAATATATGTATGTATGTATGTATGTATATGTATATATATATATATATATACACACACACACACAAAAGATTGCTAACATAGTTATTCTACTGATTCCTTTTAGTTCATTGAAGAAAAATAATTTGTAATTCTATTGTTTGATCAAAAATGCATGCCTATATCTTGTAATCCATGCAAATACTTTGAATACAACAATACACAGTATACTAACCATTGTTGTTTTCCTATTGTTTTGTTTTGAAATTCTGTATTATTGATTTTATTGGTCTCTCTCTCTCTCTCTCTCTCTCTCTCTCTCTCTCTCTTCCTCTCCCTCTCCCTCTCCCTCTCCCTCTCCCTCTCTCTCCTAGTACCAGGAATCAAACTCAGAACCTTGCACTTTCCAGACATGTGCTTGTCCACTGAGCTATATCCTCAGCCCTGGAATATTTTTCTCATTAAAAAGTAAGTGAAAAAATATTTCTGATTATTCCTCAGACATCGGAACAAGACCTAGAATTTTTAAAGTACTCTAAAATATTTGCTATCCCAAAATGGAAGATTCATTACAAATGGGCAACTGAAAAGAATAAACATGTCTGTGAAGAAGAAATACTAATGGGCAAAGTATACATGAAATGCTCTATATTACTGGTCATTAGAGAAATGCAAATTAAAACAACACTGTGTTTCAACCTTACTCCAAAAAGAATGACTATATCAATGAATTCAAAAGCAACAAAGGCTGGCATGGCTGTGGATAAAAAGGAATACTTCTACCATGTTGATTGGAATATAGTCTACTACAACAATGAAATCAATATGGCAATTTCTCAAAAACTAAAACTAGAAGTTCCATCTTACCAATGTATTCTCTTGGTAGGTATCGTCTCCAAATTTTTAAAGATATCATATTATGGTGATACATGCATAGTCATAGCAATATAACTTATAACAGCTAAATCTTGGAAATTGCCTTTATGTTCATCAAACCATGAATGGATAAATAAAATGGTTATTTATATATTACTTTGTTATAAACAAGGACATACTGGAGTTATTTCCAGGAAAACAGATGTACCTTGAAAGCATAAAATTAAATAAAATTAATCTGACATATGCACTTATACCATATGCTTTCTGTCCTATGAATAACTCAAAAATAGAGACCAAGATAAAAGGTAGACAACAGGAAATAGGGAGGTAGATCTTCTTCAAATGGAAAGAAATTCAAGAGATGGTGAGAGTGGAGGGAAGAGAAAGGAAATGAAATGAAAAAATAGTTAAGATGTGTTATGTGCATATATTAACTTCCCTCAATGAATGAAATCATTAAGCAATGCAAACATGTACTAATGAAAAACAGAATAATATGCAAAAATAAAAACTATAAAACTTTTTGAAGATCAAAAATGATATTGCAGATATGGAAAATATCATTAGGAAGCTAACATTCTATATTAGAACCTGTTCAGCAGAGTTCTATGGACTGAATAACAGTTCACAAAGATGTATACACATGAATGTGTACATCCAAATATAGTCTGGTCCCTTAAGTGGCACAAGGTACGTTGCAGCTGTGATTAAGGTTATAGGTCATCAAATGGCATCAAGTGGCACAAGGTACCTTGTACCTGTGATTAAGAATATAGGTCATCAAATGGCAAATTATATTGAATTATCTGGGAGAGTCTAACATAATCCCAAGAGTCCTTGACAGCAAGATCATTTTTCAACTATGCTTATACATACATGTGGTGATGGAAAGAGGATCAGAGAGAGGTGAAATTTCTAGCTTTGAGGATGGAGAAAGAGTGCTATGAGCTGAAGAGTGTAGATGGCTTCCAGAGTCTTTTAAGACCTTTCAGAGAAACATAGCAATGTTGATATCTAAATTTTAGCCCAGTGAAGTCCATGTTGGATTTATTACCTACAGAATTAGAGGACAATAAGTGTGTGTGTGTGTGTGTGTGTGTGTGTGTGTGTGTGTGTGTGTGTGTTTTGAGACAGAGTCTTGCTATGTAGATCAGGTTGGCCTTAAAATTCAAACTCTCCTCCTGCCTCTGCCTTCTGAGTTCTAGGATTACAGGTATGCACTACCATTCGTGGTAATAAACATATTGTGATAGACTACAAGATTTGTGTTGAATTTTATAGCATCAATAAAAATCTAATAAAAGAACAGTGAGTTTACATATTAAGAAGCTTCTGGCCATACTCACATTGTACACTTAATCCACCTGTGTTGAACATTTGTTAACCATCAGACAAAAATGATCATTAAGAACTCATTGGTCAGAATATAATATGCCTTAATGAAAGAAGGGCCTAGTGTAACAGAGTATAAACATTCTGTTTGTCTTTAACAACATACATTGAAAAATAATCACATAAACATAAAAAAAATTCTAATTGCATGATTATACAGCTGCCTGGGCATGCAAGCTCTTGTGACAATCTCATGAACACTGACATTTATAAACTTCTTTTTAAGGCTCCCTAGAATAAGGACCACAGCAGCAGTGAGTCCATTTTTTAAAAAGCTTTTTATTCCAGACAAATGTGGAAACTAAAATTCCATTACTGGTCAGATAATTTTCCCATATTTACAGAAAAAAACTCTTGAACTTTAAAGCCCATAAAGCATCTCTTGTGCTGGGGGAACTGATTTGACTATGTGATCCTTAAAAATAATCATTGCTATACTTTGAATATGATTTTTCTCTCAAAATGTCTTGTTGATATTTGTTTGCCATTTTGATGGTGTTTGGAGGTCACGTATTTATGAGGTGACTAGGTCATAAAAGGATACTAATGTCTTTCTTCATTTGGTGGGTTCATTCTCTTAAAGGTAGGCTATTATAAATCAAGATCAAACCTTGTACTTTGTGACTTTTCTGAATACAGCCACTTGTCCTCCAACTTGCTCATCAGTTATGTTATAGCATGAGGACCTTGCCAATGGGAGCACAATATAGTGGACCTCCAGTCTTCAGAAACATGAGCTAAATAAACTTCTTGTATAAATTACTCAGTTTTATGTTTCCTAATACAGCAGAAAAAAAACAGAATAAGATAATCGACAGTTGTGTTTCAAATGAGAGATCATATATGAAAGTACTTTGCAACTGTAAATTGCTATATAAATATAAATATTTATTACTACTAACTTCCTACAGTCTATTCATTTTGTTCTTGAAGGGTATCACTGCAACTGACAAATTGCATTTCCACTGTCATTTGAAAGTTTCACTGTGCTTGTACCAACATCCTCTTATTCTTTTTTCATAAGAAATATTTGAAGCCCAAGTTTAGTTGCTCCATGGACAAAGAAGAGCATTGTGGTAAAAATTATGTAACTTAAATGCTGAGAATATATTAGAAATCATTTAATTGTACAATTGAAATGGGTGAGTTGTAGGTTAAATGGATCATACAGCAATAAATATACTGTCAAAAATGTCATTATTACCTTCAAATAAAAAAAATGCATGGCCCCAAGTTCTCATAAATAGTTACTTTCAGACCTGAATTTTGCTGGCAAAAATAGAAACTAAGGAAATGTAAGAAACATACAACGAAAACATTGATTATTAATCAACTACATCAGGTTAGAAGACATAATCATTTCTAATCCTGCTCAAAACTTGGTTTTCATCTCAGTGTGCTTTTAGAAGGTTTTAAATTTCATCAAGATTTAATCAACTTTTCAGTCATTATGTTAAACCTGAGCATATGAGTAAAAGTTATAAACAGATACAGATCTGGAAAGTAGGACAGACAAAAGCAGTGGCAGTGAAGAAGAATGGTTGATGTGTTTTCCCAATGGACTGTGTATGATGATGCTCCTGTTGCCTCAAATATATTATACAAAAGCAAAATACTTGTACTACACTTTTAAGCTATATCTGCTGAGTACACTGAATGATAATTTACATTCCAACTTTTAACTGAAAGAACATAGTGATCTCCTCCAAAGTTACAAAATAGCAGAACCTTGAGTTTAGAAAAAACATTGTCCTTTATGTTTCCATTAGGAAAAGAATGTGGATCTTGTTATGAAACAAATCTTATTGACAATTTTCCCTACAGAACTGTGCATTGCTCCACATTCTCAAAAATTATATATGCAGATTTTATTTCCATAAAATTCCTGGTGTGTTCCTGATCTATGAGCCGACATTTTTTGTGACTATTTAAACTGATACCTGCTCTAGTCTCCTGTGCAGAATCAAACAAAATTTTCCCACTCAACTTTACAAGTGTTAAGTATTTGCTTATGAATGTTGCCTGGGAAAAATGGGCCATGTATTTTAAAGAGATTATTTGGTACCTGTGTAAATGAGGGTCTCTAAAAGGCTTTTGGGGAATTTTGTTCTCAAAGAACACATTTCAAAGAAGCTTTACATTTACCCAGACTATAGAAAGCTATTCCAGCTGGAAAATGAAAATATCACCTCACTAATTACATCCTATTATTAATGGAATAAAGTTCTGTTTTATGTACCAGGTCTGTTTCAGTAAATGATAAGTTCAAATGTCTTTCTCAAAAGATTAAGGGCATTTAGTACACTTCAGAGTTATGACACTAAGTAGGCAAGACAGCTTGCTTATAATCAGAAACCATTTTGAAGTGCCATGTTTTTGTATGTCAGAATATTATCATTGCTAAAACTTTTTATTGTAACTTCTCAGTCTAGAACAATCTTGTATTTCATGACTTTGATAATTAACACATAAGAAGGCAGCCTATATTAACTTTTGAATTATGCATATAAAAATTTTCATGTTTAGTTCCAATTTGATTAACTTTAGTTTTTATTAGAGAACCCATTGGCACCATGTGATCTCTGATCGTTTCCCAGTACCTTTGGAGAAATTTTTAAACAATTTTTGTCTCTGTGTCTAATATTTATTCATTGGCCATATTTTACCTCCATTGTCCTTTATTCATAACTGGAATACTTAACAATGGATCAAACTGCATAATATTAAAAATTTAATTTGTTCTTCAATTTGGTGAATGAAAAGAATGCAGCCAATACAGAGAGGAAAAAACAGAAATACTCAAAAATTAGAAATGCAACAAGTCTTAGCAACCATTTCGTCTATTGGTTCATTTTGTTTCTATGGAAATTACAGTTTTTGAAAAATAAAACAGTTTTCGTATCAAAAGTTCTAACTGAGGGACTGGGGATTTAGCTCAGCAGTGTAAGTGCCTGCCTGACAAGTGCAAGATACTGAGTTCAATCCCTGGTACCAAGAAAAAAAACCTAATTGATAATTATGAGAAATATAGCATCTATAACTCAGATTCTCTCATGTATTTTTGTTTATTCCTCTCCTAATTCATGTGCTTCATGGATTTGCAAAAGGTAGCATATTTTACCACTTGATAGTTTCTGAAACAATTCTTTGTCATTTTTATTTGTATTAGTTCATGTTTGCAGTACATAATGATTATATTCTTTGTTTGGGGTTGGTTCACGTATATAATATATATTCAACTCTTTTTCAGACACTTTTCCTCCCTTCTTTCCCTCCTTTGTCTACCTCTTGATCCCTTTCTTATTTGAAAAAGATCTCTCTTTTTGCTATTATCAATCTTTTATTATGCCCTTTATTTATATTGTTGGTTTCTTATAATAGAAACCATGCAAAATTTTTAAGGTTGCACACATCTCTGATTTGTCTCACTTAAAATTATGGTCTCAAGTTGAATTCATTTTCCTACAAATGACTCATTTATCCTTCTATATGGCATTGTAACATGCAATTTGCTTCCAAGATTTAACTATTATGAATTGTGCTGCTATAAATATGGGTGTGCATGTGCCACTGTACTATGATATTTTTAAACATTTTTGGAAAGATAACTAAAAGAGGAAGAGCTGGGTCAAATA
Organism: Dolichotis patagonum; assembly: GCA_004027295.1. Classification (NCBI taxonomy): domain Eukaryota; kingdom Metazoa; phylum Chordata; class Mammalia; order Rodentia; family Caviidae; genus Dolichotis; species Dolichotis patagonum. The sequence continues at coordinate 4,358 of PVJX010023666.1, read as the reverse complement.
CACTTTCTCATTTTGGTTTTGTGAGGACTCTCCATAATGATTCCCACAGTTGTTGCACTAGATTACATTCTTACAATAATTTAGAAGTATTCATTTTCCTGGCAAGCTTACGAGCATTTGATATTACAGATATTCCTTGTTTACCATCTTATCTGTTTACTGACAACTGGAATTTACAACTCACCACTAAGACTTATGACCCAGTTCATACAGTACTGTAATTTTTGCTGATTATATTGTGTAGTAGAGAACTGTAATTTGATGTTATATATTACAGCATAATATTGCATGTGAGAGTTATGAAAATTAAAGCAGTCATCCACTTGGAGCTTTCTTTGACCATTTTTCTTTTCTGAATATTGTAATGTACACACTATATACAATTCCTCATTTAGGGACCAATTCAACTAATAATTTAGTAGCAGGGCCTTACCGTGGTTGTTAAGTGAGAAATGTTTGTTTTTGGTTTCTTGATAGTGTCCATTTCTGGAATAAGATGGAATCTCAATGTTATTTTAATTTGTATATATATATATATATATATATATATATATATATATATATATACCAATGATGTTGGGTGTTTAATTCTTTCTATAATGTAGATATTATTGCTTTGTCTCAGGAATAGCTGTCATTTTTACTATTGTGTAAGTTGTCTTCTCAATCTGTTGGTTGTTTCTTTGCTGTACAGAAGCTTTTGTATTTGTTATGATCCCATTCATTGGTTATTGGTACATGCCTCCTGTGCTACCAGATTCTATTCAGAATGTCCTTGCATATACTTCTGACTTCTAGAATTTTCACTATTTTATGCTACAGCATGTTAAGTGTTTCTGTTTTAATGTTTAGTTTTATGATCCATGTTGATTATTTTAGTTTAGTACATGGTGGGAGATATGGATCTAGCTTTAATACTCTGCATATGAATGGACAGTCAGTTTCCCAAACACTACTTATTAAACAGGCCGTCTTTCTTACACTGTATATTTTTGTTCTCTTTATCAAAGATCCTATAGTTGAATATACTTGTTCTGGTTCCTCCAGTCTCTACTCTGTTCCATTGATTTTCATATCCATTTTTGTGCCAGTATCATGTTGATTTTATAACTGGAGCTTTAAAACATAACTTCAATTGTTATCTCCCCCTTTGCTTTGTTTCCCTCAGGGCTGCTCTTACTGTTCTGGATCTCTTCTAATTCCAAATGAATTTTTGGATTGTTTTCTCCAGTTCTGTAATGAATACTGTTTAGATTTTAATTGAGATTGCATTAAATTCATATTTGAGGGCCAGACAGCAGCCTGCATTCAGTCTCCTGCGTGAGGTGATTCTGAAGTGATTTCCAGTGTGCAGGGAAGCTCTGGAACATCGCTTCAAGCCAGGAAGGCCCTGCCCCACCTCCCAAATCACTGGAGGCCACACCAGAGGTTGCTGCAGACCTAACTCAAGTCACACAAAGCGATCCACAGACTGGGGACAGCTGCCTGCATACTGCCTCGCAAGCTGGAAGTGCATGAGGTGACTTCCAGTGCACAGGGAAGCCTTGGAACATCACTCAGGGCCTGGAAATATAGGAAAATGACAAAGCTAAAGAGCAAAATGCAATATCAAACCTCCAGCCCATCCCAAGCAAGCCTAGGAAACATGGACATAGAAGAAACTGTAAGCCACACACCTGAAACTCCTAAAAACAAAACTGAAGCAAAGAAACAACTTCAAGAAGCTGCTGAATAACCCAATTTCAATTAACTAAATTGAAAAGGTAATTAAATCCTTACCAACAAAGAAAAGCTCAGGTCCAGATGGATTCACTGTGGAATTCTGCAAGAAATTCAAAGAAGACTTAATGCCAACAATCCTCAAAGTCTTCAATGAAATTGAGAGAGAAGCAATTCTCCCCAACTCATTCCTGGAAGTAAATATAATTTTAATACCAAAACCTGAGAAAGACCCAACCAAACAGAAGAACTATAGGCCAATCTCCCTAATGAACATGGGTGCAAAAATTCTCAATAAAATATTGGCAAAAAGAATGCAGCAAATCATCAAGAAGATTATACAACACAACCAAGTGGGATTCATCCCAGGAATGAAGGGATGATTCAACATATGCAAATCAATAAATGTAATCCACCATATCAATAGAGCCAAAAATAAGAATCACATGATCATTTCTATAGATGCAGAAAAAGCTTTTGATAAGGTCCTGCCCTAATTCATGATAAGAACCTTACAGAAAATTGGAATAGATGGTCTTTACTGCAATATAATAAAAGTCATCTATGACAAACTGTTGTAGTTAGGGGTTGTGAGGAAAACAATTAGAATCAGGACATGGAGTTTATAACATTGTTTTATGATGATCACTCAAAGTTAACACAAGAAAATGCAAGAAATATATACACAATACTAAAGACATAGGATATTTAGCCAAAAGGGTCTACAACAAAGGCAATTCTAAGCAACAAAGGCAAGGCAGGAGGCATCACAATTCCTGACTTGAAGTTATACTATAAAGCTACTGTAATAAAATTAGCATGGTACTGGAATATAAACAGACTTGAAGATCAGTGGAATAAATTAGAAGATACAACTACAACGACAAACATACTCAGCCACCTTATATTTGATAAGGGGCAAAACATGTCCACTGGAAGAAAAATAGTCTCTTCAATAAATGGTGCTGGAAAAATTGGCTCTCTATATGCCAAAAACTAAAACTAGACCCATGTGATCACCATGTACTAAATTAAAATCTAAATGGATCAAAGATCTAAATATTAAAACAGAAACACTAAATCTGTTGGAAGACAAAGTAGGTAGAAATCTTGAAGACATAAAGGTAGGTAGAGAATTCATGAACAAAAATCAAACCAAGTGGATGTCAACAAGATGGCAGACTGGTAGGTAGCAGGAGAGAGACCCTCGCTGAGAGAGACAGCTCAAATGCCAGAATAAAACACTCTGGAGAGACCCAAACAGATAGAGATGGACTCTCACAACCCAGGAAAAAACTAAAGTGCAAAAAACCGCTCGAATATGAGGTCCTGGGACTACCATTAGAGAAGCTAAGATCAGCAAGCACAGCGCCCTCCCCGAGCCACCTGAGTTCCTGCCCGACCTGAACAAGCGATCCATACTGTAGCGACTGGCTTGAGCAACCAGAGCGCAGAGCTGAACAGCCCTACATGCAGCTCGCCCGGACCGGCCCTGCACTCCACCCACCCAGAGGCACCAGGAATTCCCACCGCAGCCGCCCTGAAGTCAGAGGTCGGGGAGCCCTGCAGTTCTCAGGGACGGGCATCAACATATGGTGAGTGATGGGAATAAGACCCTCCCATGGGAAAGGGGAAACCGACTGGATGACATGTTGGATTTGGGCAGGACAGCCCTAACGCAATAAGGAAGTGGCTTCAGCTGGTTGCTCCCCTCGCTGAATAGATTGGTGAAATCTGCTTGGACTAGGCCACGCCCCTGGTGGGGACCCAGTGACTTCCCTGAGATCAGTGCACACTGACACAGTGAAGGCCTGCAAAGGTTGACTGGCCCAGAAGGGAAGAGCTAGCACACACTGCCCATGGGTGAACTCTAATCTCTGATAACCTATTTAAGAGGGCTAAAGTTCCTAGCCTGCACCCTCTAGAGGAGCCTTAAACAACAAGAAAAGGGTCTGGGCATTACACTGTACACTTGTATGGAAGGAAGCAAAAACATGACGAAAAGAAGAAATCAGAAACAACTCCCAGCCCCCAACCCTGAGAACATTGATCCAGGAGAGGTAAATAAAAAAGAGATTGAGGGCAGCAAAAATGCAGCATCAAACACAGCATTAGTGGACATAAAGAGATATCTTCAGGACCTTGTAAGCGGGACCAAAAGTGAAATATTAATTCAAATTAAACAAGAAATAAGTAGATTAATAAAAGAAGGGCTGGGTACCTCTCAAGAAGGCACGGACAGAAGAATGGAGAAACAAAAATGGAGAGAAAAATCTAATGAAGAATGCAGAAAAAACCTAGATTTATGAAGCAAATTCAAAGAGATCATCAGGAAACTAAAGACTCCATAGAAAGCTGGCAAAACTGCTTGAAAGAAACCAAAGATAGACTATCAAAAATTGAACACAGGCTTGCAATGTGGGGTCAAGAAAAGGAAAAGCTCTTAAAAATAACAAGGGAGCAGGCAGTAAAGATACAAAGACTGGAAGATGACAAGAGGATCTATAACTTAAGAATAAAGTATGTGAATGAAGAAGCAGGAATCAAACCAGAGGAATAACAAAGGCTATTCACAGCAATTATTAAGGAAAATTTCCCAAGCATAGAAAAAAGAAATGATATGCAGAGGTATGAAGCAT
>PVJX010023665.1:15220-29193 GCA_004027295.1 Dolichotis patagonum | reverse complement strand
GTAATTTTGTCCCTTGTTTGGGCTTTGGGTTTGACTTGTTCATTTTTTCCCAGAAGCTTCAGGTGTAATATTAGGTTGTTTATTTGTGCTCCTTATGAGTTACTGTTGTGAGAATTCACTGTTATAAGTTTTCATCTTAGGACTGCAATCAATGTGTCCCATAAATTCCAGACATGTGTCTTTGTCCTTGTTTAGTTGTATATACTATTTAATTTCTTCCTTTATTTCATCTGTGGATCATTGGCTGGTCATGAGGGTGTTCTTTAATTTGTATATTTTATGAAGTTTTGGTGGTGTCTTTTACCATTAATTTCCAATTCCACTGTACTATTGTCAGATGACATACATGGGATTGTTTCAGTTGTAACTGAGAATAACGTATTCTAATGATTTCAGTAGAATACTCAGAAAACACCTACTAAATCCATTGTTCACAGGTTTGGTATAGTTCTATAATTTCTTTGCTTTTTTTGTCTAGTTGATCTGTCTCTTTGTGCTAATGAGGTATTGAGGTCTCCTATTACAATCATTTTATTTCTTTACATGTCTCCTAATAGTTATAGAGTTGGATGCTTTCATATTTGGTACATACATATTTATAATTGTTATCGCTTCCTATTTCAGTTTTTCCCTAACAAGTATGTAGTGACCTTCCTTATCTCTTTGGATCATTCTTAGTTTGAAGTTCACATTATTTACAAACAATAACTACCCCTGCTTTTTTTGGGGTTCCTGTTGCATGGAAGATTGCTTCTATCCTTTCACTTTCAGTGTATGAATTTCTTTTTGAGTTAAATGTGTTCCTTGTGTATAGCACATAGTGAAATCTTGTTTCTTGATCCATTCTTGTACTGTGTTTTTTCTTTAATTGATGAATTGAGGTCATTTACATTGATAGTCATAGATGATATGTATAGGTTTATCTTGTCATGCTGTTTTCCCATTGTTGGTACCCTGTTTTCCCCTCTATTTAACAGCTTGCCCTGATTGATGATAACTTCTTGTTGTTGTTTTTGGGATTTTGATCATTTATCTTGGTCTAGTACATTTTTCAGCATTGTGTGTAGAGTTGGTATGGAGGTTATAAATTTCTTTAATTTTTCATTGCCATGGAAGTATCTTATTTTTCCACTAATTTTCAAAGATATTTTTTCAAGATACGTCAATGTCATTTGGAAAATGTTGCTTTCTTCAGGACTGGAAACATTCTTTTTTTATTTTTTTTCCTTTTTTCCTATTTTTTTTTTAGGTTCTAAAGGCTAAAGCTAGGGAAATATTTTTTTACATTTTTTTTAATTTAAAAGAGAATAAAACAAAAGGGGGCAGTACAGAGCAGATCAGAACAGGACAACATAGGCAACACATTACTTTACATTAAGTCAACTGGACATCAACAGTATCTAACACCATATCTCTTACTCTGCTATAGTTGAGCATAGTTTCAATTACAATAATATCAAACATAACACAATCGTATAAAGCCATGCATATAGTGAAAGAATTACAGGGCTTTCTGAACCCAATAACAGAAAATGATCAATGGGTACTATAATATCTCATTTTTGATAAAAAAGAAAGAAAATTTGTTTGAACTATCACACATATTCAAATTCCAATAAGACACAATGTGGTAGATAGAACCAATGGTAGTAGAAAAAAAAAGCATGGTAGGACTTCTAAGAAGGATAATATTAAATCAGCAATAGTTGTCATAATGTTTTCTTCAAAAGAGCTGTTCATATCATCACGTATGATATAGTCAAACAAAACAGGATAACACCATTCCAACTGATGATTGAAAACTTTGAAAGACTTAGAAGCTAGGAGATGGGGCCTCATGCTAACTATAAAGTCTTATATATTATTACCAAATCTCATATTAGGGAGATTATGTGGTATTTTCCCTTGTGAGTTTGGTTTATTTCAATTAAGAGAATGGTCTCAAGTTGTGTCCATTTATTTATAAATATCTCAATGTGATCATTCTTTATAGATGAGTAGTACTCCATTGTATAAAAATGCCACAACTTTTTTATCCATTCCTCAGGTGATGGGCACTTAGGTTGTTTCCAAGATCTGGCTATTACAAATTGTGCTGCTATAAACATAGGTGCACATATATCACTGTGGTATGATGTTTTCAGTTCTTCTGGGAATATGCCTAGAAGCGGAATAGCTGTGTCAAATGGGACTTCCATACCCAGCTTTTTGAGGAATCTCCAGAATGACCTCCACAGTGGTTGAACAAGTCTACACTCCCACCAACAGTGCAGAAGTGTTCCTTTTTCTCCACAGCCTCTCCAACTCTTGTTGTTGGTAGTGTTTTCTATCTTGGCCATTCTTTCTGGAGTGAGATGGAATCTCAGTGTGGTTTTAATTTGCATTTCTGTAATGACTAATGATGATGAACATGTTTTCATGTATTTATTTGCCATTCGTATTTCTTCATCTGAGAACTATGTATTCATTTCAGATGCCCATTTTTGGATTGCGTCTTTGAATTTAGAGGGTCTGATTTTTTTTAATTCTTTATATGTTCTAGACAAAAGTCCTTTCTCTGAGGCGCTGTCCATGAAGATTTTTTCCCAATTTGTGGGTTTTCTTTTCACTTTGCTGTAAAAATCTTTTGACATGCAGAAACTCTTTAATAAGTTGTGGTCCCAGTTATTGATTCTGGGAAGTACTTCCCGTGTAATTTGGTCCTTGTTCATGAATTCAATTCCTACCCCTACATTTTTGAGATTTTCAGCTACTTTGCCTTCCAGCAGTTTTAGTGTTTCTGTTTTAATATTTAGAACTTTGATGCATTTAGATTTTAGTTTAGTGTATGGTGATAGACATGGGGCTAGTTTTATTCTTCTGCATATGGACAGCCAATTTTTCCAGCACCATTTGTAAAAGAGACTGTCATTCTTCCAGCGAGCATATTTGGCCCCTTTATCAAAGATGAGGTGGTTCAGTGAGTTTGCAGTTGTGGTTGTATCTTCCAATCTATTCCACTGATCCTCGGGTCTGTTTGTATTCTAGTACCATACTGACTTTATCACTGTAGCTTTGTAGTATAATTTTAAGTCGGGGATTGTGATGCCTCCTGCCTTGCCTTTGTTGCTTAGAATTGCCTTTGGTATTCTAGGTCTCTTCTGGTTCCAGATGAATTTTAGGAGTGATTTATCTAGATCTATGAGGTATGTTTGTGGTATTTTGATGGGCATGGCATTGAATCTGTATAGTAATTTTGGGAGAATGGCCATTTTTACAATGTTTGTTCTTCCTATCCATGAACCGGGGATGTCTTTCCATTTTCTGAGTACTCTTTGATTTCCTTTTTCAGGGTATTATAATTTTCACTGTATAGCTCTTTTACTTATTTTGTGAGATTAATTCCTAAGTATTTCATTTTTTTGGATGCTGGTATAAAGGGTGTAGTTTCTCTTATTGCTCTCTCGGTACTTTTGTTGTTAGTGTATAAAAATGCTATTGATTTTTGTGTATTGACTTTGTATCCAGCTACCTTGCTGAATTTGTTAATTACATCTAGAAGTCTTTCAGTAGAGTTTCGGGTGTCTTCTATGTAAAGTATCATGTCATCTGCAAATAATGATAATTTAACTTCCTCTTTTCCTATCTTTACGCCTTTTATTTCTCTTTCCTGTCTTATTGCTCTGGCTAATATTTCCAGTACTATGTTGAATAGCAGTGGTGATAATGGACATCCTTGTCTTGTGCCTGATTTTACGGTAAAGGCTTTCAGTTTTTGACCATTCAATATGATGCTGGCCGTTGGTTTGTCATAGATGGCCTTTACCATATTGACATAAAGACCCTCTATTCCAATTCTCTGTAAGGTTCTTATCATGAATAAGTGTTGGACTTTATCAAAAGATTTTTCTGCATCTATAGAGATGATCATGTGTTTCTTGCTTTTGGCTCTTTTGATATGGTGGATTACATTTATTGTTTTGCATATTTTGAAACATCCCTGCATTCCTGGGATGAATCCTACTTGGTCATGGTGTATAATCTTCTTGATGATTTGCTACATCCTGTTTGCCAATATTTTATTGAGAATTTTTGCATCTATGTTCATAAGGGAGATTGGACTATAGTTAACTTTTTTAGTTGAGTCTTTCTCTGGTTTTGGTACTAGAGTGATATTTGCTTCCAGGAATGATTTAGGCAGAATTGCTTCCCTTTCAATTTCATTGAAGAGTTTCATGAGTGTTGGAGTAAAGTCTTCTTTCTATATCTTGTAGAATTCTGCAGTGAATCCATCTGGGCCTGGACTCTTCTTTGTAGGCAAGGACTTAATTAAATTTTCAATTCCAGTAATAGAAATTGGGTTATTCAGCAGTTTTACATCTTCCTGATCCAGCTTTGGTAGTTCATATGTATCTAGAAATTTGTCTATTTCTTCAGTGTTATGGAACTTATGAGAGTAGAAGTTTTCAAAGTAGGTGTTGATGATCTTCTGTATTTCCACTGAGTCTGTAGCAATTTCACCTTTTTCATTTCTTATTGCATGAATTTTATTTTTTTCTTTCCATTTTTTAATAAGATTGGCCAGGGGCTTATCAATTTTATTTATTCTTTCGTAGAACCAACTCTTTGATTCATTGATCCTTTGTACTTCTTTCTTAGTCTCTATTGCATTAATTTCTGCTCTAATCTTTATAATTTCCTCCCTTCTTTTGGCTTTGGGCTTGGCTTGCTCTTCTTTTTCTATATGTTTGAGTTGTAGCATCAGGTTTTTTATTTGTGTTCGTTCTGTCTTCCTGATGTGGGAACTCAATGCAATAAATTTTCCTCTGCGGACTGCTTTCATTGCATCCCACAAAATCCGCTAAGTTGTGTCTGTATTTTCATTTACTTGTAAATATCGTTTAATTTCCTCTTTAATTTCCTCTGTGACCCACTGATTGCTCAGGAGTGTATTATTCAGTTTCCATGTGTTTGTATGTTTTTTTGGAATTTCTTTTATCATTAGTTTCTAGTTTCACAGTACTATGATCCGATAATATGCATGGGATAATTTCAGTTCTTTTGCATTTACTTAAATATGTTCTGTGGGCTAGTATATGGTCTATTTTAGAGCATGTCCCATATACTGCTGAGAAGAAGGTGTTTTCTGATGTTTGGATGGAACACTCTGTATACATCTATCAAGTCCATTTGTTCACAGGTGTGATTCAGTTCAGTTATGTCTTTGCTTGTTTTCTGTCTAGTTGATCTGTCCCTTTGGGTCAATGGTGCATTAAAGTCTCGTGTTGTAATTGTATTATTGCTTATTTGATTTTTCATTTCTGTTAGTATTTGCTTTATATAGCTGGGTGCTCTGGAATTTGGTGCATATATATTTAAGATTGTTGTCTCTTCCTCTTGAAGTTTTCCCCTAACTATTATGTAGTGACCTTATTTATCTCTTTGGATCATTCTTGATTTGAAATTCACATTGTCTACAAACAGGATTGCCACTCCTGCTTTTTATTGGTTTTGTGTTGCATCAAGTATTGTTTTCCATCCCTTGACTTTCAGTCTATGAGTGTCCTTTTGGGTTAGATGGGTTTCTTGTAGACAGCATATGGTTGGATGTTGTTTCTTGAACCATTCTGCCACTCTGTTTCTTTTGATTGGCAAGTTGAGGTCATTTACATTAATGGTGGTAACTGTTATATATTGGTTTATTGTTGACATGTTATCTTTCTGCTGTTGTGTCTTTAGCTTTCGATTCTGTTTAATTGTCTGCCTTGTTTGGTGGTTTTCTCCCGTCTGTATCTAGAAGGTCTTTCAGTATTCTTTGTAGGGTTGTTTTGGTGTTCATGAAGTTCTTCAGCTGTTCTTTGTCATGGAAGTATCTTATTTTTCCATCCATTTTGAAGGACAGTTTTGCAGGGTATGTCAGTCTGGGTTGGAAGTGGTTTTCCTTTAGGATCTGAAAGACTTCACTCCATGCTCTTCTTGATTTCTTTGTTTGTGTTGAGAAGTCTGCCGTGATTCTGATAGGTTTTCCTTTATAGGTGAGCTCTCTTTTTTCTCTAACAGTTTTTAGTATTCTATTCTTATGTGGGATTTATGGGATGGTGATTATTATGTGTCTGGGTGTAGTTTTATTTTGGTTATGGCTGTTTGTAGTTCTATATGCCTCACTTATCCAGATGTCTGTTTCTCTTCTCATGTTTGGGAAGTTTTCATCTATTACTTCTGTAAATATCCTCTTGATATCATTTGCGCTGTCCCCTTCTTTTTCATTTATCCCTATTAATCTTATATTATTTTTCTTTGCATAATCTTGCAGGTGCTGAAGTGTTATTTCCTGATTATTTGTTATTTTTAAAAGTTCTTTTCTTTCCTGTTCACTGGCTGCAATCTTATCTTCCAGGTCTTAAATTCTATCTTCACTTTCATTGAGGCAGTTTTGGCAGCTTTCAATAGAATTTTTGATTTCCTGTATATCTCTTTGAATATGATTTATGTATTCTGTTTGTTTCATATTGTATTCATTTAGAGATTCTGTTTGCTTTGTTCCTCTAATTTTTTTGCTGTGTTTTAACTAGATGGGTTCACTATTTCTTTCACTATTTTTATCAATTCTTGTTTTACCTGGAAAGTATTTCTGGTTTGCTTTCCCTATTTGCATATTTATTTCATTTGATATCATTTCAGATATTTCAGGTGTGGCTTCTTTTTTCTTCTATGCACACAGCTTGTAAGCTTTCTTGGGGAGGGCTAGGGCTTTGAGCCTGCCTTTTGGTCTTTCCTTTTGTCATTTTTCTATATATCCTTACTTTGAACAGTGTTCCAAAACTTTCTCTGCATGTGTGGCAAATTACCTGTTACACCCTCAGTTCCTGGAGGGGCGGTGTGTCCCCCACAGGCTCTTGGCTTCCTCACAGGGTCCTAACTGCCCTCTTTTGGCTCCTGGCTACCTAAGTTGTAAGGTGAATGCTGGGTGTGGCCACCCCAGAGCCTGTGGAATCTCAGGCAGGCCAGGCCACCGTGCTTTGTCCCAGGCAGGTCTCCAGGAGGTTCCCTGCGAGTAAAGGGCCTACAGGTCCCAAAGAGTCAGGCCAGAAGGTTGGTTTCTGAAAATTTCCTGGTCCCAAACAGACCTGGCCAAGATGCCAGTCTCCACAATATTCCCAATCCAAACAGCCCTGGCCACTCTGCGGGTCCGAGAGTTTCAGGTGCCAAAGAGACAGGCCACGATGCTGCTTTCAGGGAGACTTCCTTGGGGTGAAGGGCGGGGCTACGGGCCTAAACAGACCTGGCCCAGACGCCAGTCTCCAGGCAGTTCCCTGTGGATGAAGGGCAGGCCTACCAGTTCCAAACAGTTGTGCCGAGATGCAGGTCTGCACAGACTTTCGATCCAAACAGCCCAGGCCACTCTACGGGTCCGAAAGTTTCGGGTGCCAAAGAGACAGGCCATGATGCTGCTTTCTGGGAGACTTCCTGGGGTGAAGGGCGTGGCTACGGGCTCAAACAGACCTGGCTGAGGTGCAGGTCTCCAGGCAGTTCCCTGGGGATGAAGGGCGGGCTTCTTTAGACTGAAAAGTTTGTGTTGAGAAATCTTCAAGGATTCTGATGGTCTTTCCTTTATAGGTGAATATTTTCTTTTCTCCAATATAGCATTCTGTTATTTTGCTTAATTTTTGTAATATTTATTATTTTATATCTTAGTGTAGTTTTATTTTGGTTACAGTTGTTTGGATTTCTGTATGCATCAATTATTTGTATATCAAACTCTTTATCCATGTTGGGAAATTTTCTACCATTTGTTAAGTTCTTTTATTTTAATGGCATTTGTGTTGTTACCACCTTTCTTGCTGACCCCAACCAGACGTATGTTATTCTTCTTTCCTTCATCTTGTATCTGTTGGATCAATTCTTCATGACTTCTTGCGATTTTTAAGATATCTTTCTTTCCATGTTCACTACCTGCAATTCTGTCTTTAAGCTTTGAAATTCGACCCTATCATTCATTCAACCTTTTGCATATAATTTGAATGAAGATTTTAGTTTGTTGGATTTTTGTTTCGCTCTTTTTCATGGTTTCCATTTCTTTTCTATGTTGGACATTTTTTGTTACTATCATTTTTCTAGGATTATTTATTCTTTTATGTGCATTCTCTACTTTCTTTGATTTTAAGCATGACCTTTTTCAGATCTCATGTTATTTTATATATAGCCTTCTCCAGTTGCTTTTCCATTTTTATCATTCTGAATGTTCCTGTGTTTGGCTTCTAATTTCATCTATCTCACTGAGTTTCACACTTGCCCTGGGGGAGTGGAATCTTGGGTTGCTTTATGTTTCTGTGTCCTGTCATTTTCTATTTTCTCTTTTTCATTTTATTTTGTTTTATTCGTGGATGCTTGCCAATTCCTTATGATATATATCTTTATCATTTGTTTTTAGCCTTCCATTGTAGATATGTGCCCTTCAGGGATGTCTTCTAAATATATGTGATTCATTAGAGTTATCCCCATTCGCAAAGGACAAAAAATGCTATTTGGTTTGCTTCAAAACCTTTGGTACTGGGCTGTGGTGATGATGGTGACACGATACGATCACAGTATTGCAGGAGATAAACACTATAACATGTATGAAATCATGGCTAAACTAGTACAGTTAATAACAATAGTTTCAAGTAGAGCTTAACTACTGACAAACTATGGTAACCATTAACCTGCTACCTCAAGCCACATGAGAAAATTCTAAGGTCATATAACAAAATCAAATATATGCCATGGACTTATAAGCAGTGACTTTACTCTTAGTGGAGTGAAGTTACCCTCTGTTGGAGGCAGTGGAGTTAAGATGGGTAGTAGAAAGTCTACAGTGATGAATGAGGTCAGATATAGTAGAGTGAAGACTGGAGGTAAAAGGATAATCACTAGAGTTTTGGGAAACTGGAGAACATAGGAAGGAGAAATTGAAATAGAATGCATAGTAATCAGAAAGGACAGACACAATGATTACACAATTGATAGTTTAAGGTCAAGAAATATTTGAGGAAAAATGGAAGATCAATAGAAGGAAATGAAAAACAAAGTTAGGAAACCTTAACAGTGAAAATAAGAAGAAAGTAAGAAAAAGAAAATGTAAAAGAAAAAATGAGAAGGAATGAAAAAGGAGATAAGGGAAATAGAAGAGAGAGAAAAATTTCAAACATAAAAATAAACATCAAATAAGAAAATAAGAGTACTCCAAACCAACAGGGAAAGGATAGCATATCTAACAGACAAGGGGCAACAAAAGTAGTAAAACATCTCTGGTATTTATACTTTTGTGATAGTGTCTTGTTAGATCCCAGAAATGTATTGGGTATGAAGCTGATCATGGTGTCTGGATGAGAGGCTGGGACTGGTCTGTTGATGCAGTTCTCAGAGTCCAACCAACATCTCCTTGGCTGCTTCAGATGGTTCTCCATTGCTGGTTTCATTGATTACTCTGCCTCCTAAGGCATGTGAGCTCAAACTCCCAGGACTTGGCTGTAGTCTTGGCTCTTGGTGTTCTGGTCCATGCACTCACCAATGGAAAGTTTTCTTATGCTCTTCCTGTTGGCCCCACCATCCTGAGAACAATGGCGAAAATATAAAGTGTAGACTCACAGTCTTATAGCAGGACCCACTGAACTGAGGCAGTTGGATTGATTATATGTTGTGTATTTCCATAAGAATATTTTATTTGATGACTTGTGTTTTATTATTTACATATATTGTAATAAAACTTTCCAGTATTCCAAAAATATTTTGCATGTTTAGTGAAAGAAAATTTGGTTATCCAATTAGTATATTTTTGAAGAAATTAACTGATATTGCTGTGAATATTTTGCATATACAATTTTTAATCTAAAATAAAAGCTTACTTTACAAAAAATCACTTATATTTTGCTTTCTTTGTTTCGCTTTTCATGCATTACACTGTATAACTGTATAGATCAGTCTATATGAGTTAAGAGATTCTTTAGTGTATCTTCAGTTTACTTTACAATGAACATTTTTCACAGTTCTTTTTAAATGTAAAAATAATTTAATATTGACCAGTGAATTGTAATATGAACTCTTAATAATAAACAGTATACATGTAGAGACATATGCAAATCAACAAAAAATTACATAAAACCCATTTCTGAATTTTTCCTTTTTTGGTGGAAATACTACTTTTCCTTGTCATTCTTGGTTTGTTTAAAAGATTAAACACATTATTTTTAGCAATTATTATTTCATGATTATTCTGAAATACTTCTAAAGGTCATAGTTTTAAAGTCTTTGCTTTTGCCTTGGAAAAACTCTCTTCATTTTATTTTAAATTAAAGTCATGGAAACTTCAGCAAAAATTTGGGCAAGAGTTAATATGTGTGAACTATTTTCTCTGATGCTTTTGCATATTAATATTTATATTAAATTTTCTACCATGAAAATGTTTTATAACTATTGTTGATACATCTGAGATATACGTAATAATCACATTCATTATATGGAATATGTACCTGTACATTTGTATGCCAATTCCTCTTTCCTCCCATTCCTCTCCCCTCCTATCAATTCCTCTTTCCCTTCTTAAAATTGAAAGCTATTTCAATTTTATCTTTACTTTCTCATTTGTTTCTTTTCCCTTTCTTCTATTTCCATACCCCCTTGCTAGTTTTCCTTCCCATTTGAATACTTTTTCCTATTTCACATCATTATAAATCTGTTAATTGTTGCTATGCAATACCTATTTTCACAAAAATGGTTAATTTTAAAATTTTGTATTGCAAATTTTGACAGTTCCCATGTATTTATATTTGGTTGACTCACACTCTTTTTGGTATGAGTCTTCCTTTATTGAATATTTTTTCATGGATTTGTATTATGAACAATTTTCTCCACTATGAAATACTAATGTGTACTTGTTCTGTCACTTCTTTCTTTTACTTGCTATTTGATTGCATATTTATTTTATCACTCTGAAAGTCCACAGTGATACTAAAAATTTTTGATGATACACAAAATACTATTCAATTCTCAGCTTCTTAGGAATATTTATCCAATAAATGTACTCATGTGAAAAAAGAAAAAAATGTCTGAAGGCTGAGAACTAAGGCATTTAGTACTAGTTCAATAGAGATTCAAGTCAGTCATAAGTTTAGTTCAAAGTTCTACATGATGAAGACTCCCAAAACATCCAAATCCAATGCCATCACAAGAAAAAAAACCTCTGAATGAGTAGCACAGGGAAGCTTTACTGGTTGGCAGTATTCCACGTAAAAATACACACTAGTGATGAGACGAGTTAGCATTCTTAATGCCTCCACTAAAGAACACAAGTGAGAGCCTGTGCTTTGAGTTCTTTTGCAGTTGGTCTTATAGATCTATTCAGTCTTACTTTTCTGAAGCTCAAAAGTGAATACAATATTATATGCCTGAAGATAATACAAAAGAAGCTTCATTCCACAATATATCCCCCCATTGGAAAGCTTGTACTACTGTTCTTAGCACAAGTTGTGTAGGATTGGGTTGCAGTAGTTTCCTATGCAATTCTTGACTAGAAAGAGGGTGAGCTTGTATGCCTCCCCTCCATCCACTCTCATTGTGAATCAATAACATTCTCTTTATGTGAGGCCTAAGTTTTACATAGAAGGATTTCTGTAGTGTTTCACCTTATGTTTCTTCTTTAGTTATCAAACACTAATTGTGTAGATTTCTGTGATATAGTGCTATAGGTGAATATTTCTTGGCATAATATAGTGACCAAATCAAGAATAATATAGTATCAAATACTAAATGTCCTGCTGCACATGCATGAATGTGGAAAGATACTGTTTTAGTTATATTCAAATAATAATATTAATATTAAATATCTCTCATGTTTCTTGATATCAACTTTCCATTGGAATAAGCATATTATTTCATCTTTTACAAATAAAAGAATATTTGAAAAAAATTATTTGTAATGACTCATTTAGGTTAATTCTTTGTTCAATTTGTTTTCAATATTTACAGCAAGCCCATAAATTTTATAGAAAATGCACTTAAATTGTATTGCATATATTCACTTTCTATTAAGAAACTAATAAAAGAGTACAATGTCTTTCTTATTACTAGAATGAAAGCAGAGGCTGTAATGCTGAAGTAGATCATTAGCCTTTTTTGAATTTTTTTTTGAGACAGATACTTACGGAGTGTTAAATTTTCCCAGCTGGGCTTGCATTTGCATTCTCCGTTCTTTCAACCCACACTGTGATCTAAGATTATATGTATGCAAAACTGTACCTAATTTGGTATTTGGATATTTTGGAAGTAAATGTCTGAGTGACTCTGTAAATTCACTCAGACTCAGTTTGTATTAAGAAATTCTGTTTCAAATATGTTGAGTGCAGTAGCAATGTATCTATAATTTCACCTTCATTTGTTTTAAATATCACTCACTAAGGGAATTTATTTTTATCTTATAATTTTTTTTATTTTAAAGAATAAATAAGGGAAAACCAAGCAACCAGCAAGCCACTCTGTTAAATGGCGTTGGTCTGGCAAGCCGCAGAACCCCATGGTGAGGCAGCATCGTCTCCTGAGATCCATGCCATGTTGGAACTTAGGGTGCTGGGAAACTTAGGAATCAGCCAGCCACCCTGGTAAGTGGCTGTGGTCTGGCAAGCCATGGCCACCCCAGGGCGAGAAGCAGCAGCATCTGCTGATGTCCACTCCATGTTGGAACGTAGGACACTGGGAAACCAAGGAAACAGCCAGCTACCCTAGTAAGTCGCTATGGTCTGGCAAGCCCTGGCTACCCTTGGGTGAGAAGCAGCAGCATCTCCTGTGAACCACACCATGTTGGAAATTAGGGCACTGGGAAACCGAGCAACCAGCCTGACACCCTGTTAGGTGGCTGTGAGCCTACTGGCATGCAGGCTGAGAATCAAACATCCCATCCCCCCCCATTAGCAAGTGGGAGACAGAGATCTGAGCATCACTTAGGAGGTTGACCATGTGTAATATAGTAAACGGGGGGGGTTGCTCCTACCATCTCTTTGAAGGCAAATATTTTTATTACCATTTTGCTTTGTCCTGATTAATGGTATTGCTCTATTCAATATTCCATTTTGATAAGTTCTATAATAGTCCCTATTTACTTTGATTTTTCTATTCCTGATTAAAAGAACAACTATTATGAAGATAATGAGATATACTATGGTACCTATTACTGTTATCCCAGTAACCTGCTGTGAATTTCTGTACCAATTTCACTACACTGTCTTAATTGGCTTTATTCCATCCTATTCTGTTGTATTTTACTACCTTCAAATTAATTAAACATTTTTTAAAAAATAAAAAAAGAAACACATTTAACTTGAAAGGAAATTTACTGAAAATCAAAATAAAGAAAACAATTTTTCCATACAATAAGAGGTCAGAAAAAAAGCAAGAGTAACTTGCCCATCAACCACAGAATGGATAAGAATGATATGATATTTTTGTATCATGGAAAGCTACCCAACTATAAAGTAGAATAATCTTGAGGCTTTTGTAGGTAAATGGATGTCAATGATGATCATGTTCATGGGTGAAAGAGTTTGAACTCATATGGGTAAACCCTATCATAAAAAACAGAAGGAATTAGAGGGATCAAAAAGCACAGTGTATATTAGAAAAGTGATAGGGGAGGAAACACCTGGGAGGAGAAGGTAGCGACACTGTTAATTTCTTACTATCTTGGCTTAAACTCTTGTACTGTTTTCACAATTTTGATAGGCTTGGGTTTGTTCTGTCATGTTTTGTTAGATTTATTGTGTCTAATGGTATGGGCAGCTATTTTGAACATAATGGTATGCATTATGGTATTCATGGTTGGTTTCCTATTATCTTGTTTTGAAGTCCTATAATGTTTTCATTTGTTTGTTTAATTGGTTTTATTCTGTTGTGTTTTGTTTGGTTTTATTATGTATGATAGTATGGACAACTGTTTTGAAGAAAATGAGACATTATAGAAACCATTG
>PVJX010023664.1:0-29011 GCA_004027295.1 Dolichotis patagonum | reverse complement strand
TATAGGGTGAGGGCAGGAAGTTGTCATCAGGCAGAGATGTTGTGGAGAGACCGGATAGGTCGCAGTCATGTCCGGCCAGGCAGAGAGGATCATGGGCAATGTAGGCAGACGCACTAAATGCCCACAGGAGGGCAGGATGGGGCGGCAGCAGTGAGGCTATCACACCGCTCCCTACAATTAGGCTCCTTTTTGAGGGAAGTGTGTCAGTCATCATGGTGCTCCTGTCTCACTGTTCGTTTAATACCTTCTGCTTAGAATGCTATTTCCTTATCAGCATGGCCCAATCCTACAAGCTTTTCAAGGCCCAGTTCAACTGTTATTTCCTTCAAAAAGTCTTCCTCAATTCCTCCCAGAGCTTTCCTTTCTTTGTACTCTCATTTTATTGTCTATATTTTAAAACTAATTTTATTGCTTTTTTGTACATATTGTATATTCCAAGCCAGGGTTTATCCACAGTGGCACTACTGATATTTGCAACTGAATAATTCTTTGCTGTGGGACCCGCCTTGTGCACTGCAGGATGCTAAGCAGGTCTCTTCCCATCAGACACAAGCAGCATTTTCCACCCCTGGTTATGAATGTAAAAAATGTCTCCATTTTTAAATGTTCCCTGTGGGCAACATCACCCCTTATTGAGAACCACACTGCTAGACAATTAAGTAGTGATTAACTTTGTAGCCCCAAATCACTACTCTAAAAGACTGTTCCAGTAAGTTCTAACAATATTTTATTTCCTCAGTCGTTTTTTGGCAGGTAGTGGACACTGGGTATTGAGTCTAAGGCACTCAGCTAACACTAACTTCCCCAGGCTGAGCTCAAACAAGGAAGCCTGGGTCTATTGGTAACCAGGAACTAGAATCCAGCTTGCAAGATGCATGTTCTTTCCACTAACTTTGCCAATGCTAATGCTCTTGTCACCTATTTCTACTCAGTTTACCCTTATTTTTCTCTGGTATTCAAGGTTCTACATGTGGTCCAAGCTATCCTATACTTCCCTCTATGTATGAATCACCTTTTCACTGCTGGGACAAAATATCTGGCAAACACAGTTTAAAGAAGAAAAGGTTTATTTTGGCTCCTAATTTCAGTCCATGGTCAGCTGGTTTCAGGGCAAAACCATCATGGCAGAAGGAGGGCAGGAAAGCTAGTGCAGGAAAGCTGCCCACCTCATGGCAGCCAGGAAGAGCGGACGAAAGAAGGGGTCAGAGACTAAGGACCAGATACAGTCCCTAAGATCACACCCCCACCGCCCACCTATTACCCACCCAGCCAGAAGTGTGCTTCACTAATCTCCCAGGCATCTCTTAAGTTGAGTCGATAATGAAGATTAGCTGTAACGTTAATCAGTGGATTTGCTTCAGTCATTCCAACTGGTCTTACTTGCCTTAATTTGAACTGCACAATATGCTAATTCTCTCTCTGCCCAGTTAACTACCCTACTGATGCCTTTCCTCAACTTCCATGATATTGAGCTCCTTTGAATGCTGGAAAAATCTAACTCCTCCCGGAACCCACTGAATGGTCTATTTCACTTAAATCTAAAATATCCTATTATAAAGGTGGGCGTGATGGCATATGGATGTAATCCTAGCACTCGGAAAGGTGAAGCAAGAGGATTGTCACAAGTTTGAGGTTAGCCTGGACTACATAATGAGTTCAAGACCAGCCTGGATTACATAGTGAGACTGTTTAAAAAAAAAAAAAATTCTATTATGTGTCCTGACATCACTGCAAGATAGTCACAGTGAATAATTTTACATGGCTTATTGTTTTTATAGTAAAAAGATACAAGGCCTTTTGAACTTAATTGAAAAATTGCTTTGTAAAAGTTCTCATTTGTCTTTCTGATCTCTCAGAGCACTTAAAATTAGATGCAGTTATACTGGCTACTGTTTTATATTGTCTACACTGCTTTATGTATTCTATAATCTTCACAATTTGTTTCTTAGTGGTAGATATTGTTTTAAATGTCTGCATCCAGATAGATTCAATCTTCTCTACTACGGTTAGTCTTATCCAATACAATATAGGACAATGCATGTACAATACACAAAAAATGAAAATAAGCAAGGAGTTATAAGTAACTTTCAATCATTAAGTATATATATATATATATATATATATATATATATATGGATCAGTTAGCTATATTCTTTTTTACATATATTATACATACATACTCTGCTGTAAAAACAAGGCAAGAACTCTAAGTACAAGATAAGAGCTCTAAGTACCAGGCACTAAGCTATGTGTTGCATGGATTATCTGATTTAATAATCACAACTATCTTATGAAGTAATATTTTTATACTAGATATTTAAACAAGCCAAATGAGGTTACAAGAAAATATCCAGACCCATCATACAGCTAAGTCATGGTAGAACTAGAATGTAACCAAGGTCAAATTCCACAATCCATAATCAAGTACTACGCAGTATGTCCAGGGCAAGACTTCTCTACTCTTCAATCTTTGTTAAGTGGAGCTAATAGAAGTTACACTAATGGTTAAATTAATTCATTTCTAGCACTCTGGGAGACTGAGATGACTGCAAATTCAAGCCAGGTCTGGGTAATTTATTGAGACTGTCTAAAAAAGGGAGAGTGCGCGGCTCAATGTGAAGGCTCTGGGTTCAATCTCCAGTGCCACACCAAAAACCAAAATAAATACAATGAAATGTCTGTTCATTTAAAATATTTAGCATAGTATCTTACACATACAATAAATATTCAGCAATTCATAGTCATTACAATACACTATGATAGGGTTAAAAGTTCAGTGAATAAGCTCCTTCCATAACGCTATGGTGGGCAGAATTCTATGAAAGGCACTTCAAGATTTCCTGCCCTATAAATATGGTATCACATATGGGATTACAGTACACGCAGAGACTTTCCAGATGTAACTGTTACTAATCAATGGACGCTGAATTAATCAAAAGGGAGATCCTGATGAGCATTTCTCATGTAATGGGGCCTTTAAAAGCAAAGTATTTTCTTCCACTGGTGGCAGAAAAATCGAGATTTGACATGCAAGGAAAACTGGAGGCACTATTGCTTGCGTTGGAGATTGATGGAGGCACAAGAAACTGAATTCTGCAAACAATCTGAATAAGCTGGAAAGTGCATTTTCCCCAGCAACTCCAGATAAGAATCGAGCCTGGCTAATACCTTGATTTCTGCCTTCTGAAATCTAAAAGCTGTATCTCAATGAACCTACTTAGACTTCTAGTGTTAACTAGCTAAGTTTATAGTAATTTGTCACTTAGTAAACACAAAAACACAGAATACAAAAATATAAATAACAGATTATACAAACACACATGTATTTTATGTATACCTGCATACATTGAAGAAGAAATATACTACTTAGGTGGAAGGGGGAACTGGAAAATTTAAAGGAGCTACCATTTGGAAGACCAGCATTTGCTGATTACAGACAGTGGTTGAGGGGAGGTTTACTAAAGGGGAGAAGTAACAGATCTTAGGCATACAGAGTTTAGCATAAGAAAATGATGAAGAAGCAGAAATGACAATCTGTGGAGGAAGCACCCATGAGAGGAGCATGGTAAGAGTATAGCCTTGCTGGAAGAGTGTGGTAGGTGGGAGCTGGATTAGAATGGTTCCTGAAAACTGTAGGAAGTGACTAGAGGGCCTGGGATTTAGCTCAGCAGTATAAGTCCCTGCCTGGCAAGTGCAAGGTCGTGAGTTCGATCCCCGGTACCACCCTTCCCCTTCAAAAGAATCTTTTAAAACTGAATGCAAATAGCTGGATGGAGAATCAAACAGAGTATTTGAATGAATATGTATGCATATATTATCTAGTTTTCTATTTTGTACATATTTAACACATTTTAGTAACTGGGGTTACCAAATGAATAATTATGCCTTTTTATCTAAAAGCACAAATTCATATGATGAATTAGGTGAAATATTTATTGAAATAGCAAACTCAAAAATGTACCTATTCACAAAAAATGAAAGAAAATTTGCTCCTTTTACAATAGACAAAAATAAAAATATTTTGATGTAACACAGAAAAATATCAAAAGTATCCATCTTCAACAAAACTTATTTTGGTATCTTGAAACATGCTTTGCTACAGCATAATTATGAATATATAACATCTTTTCAACCTACTTCTCATTTAATAGTTACATTAACAGATTCCCATAGCTCTTAAAAGCAAGCTGTTGCAACTGAAAAACAATTTTCAGTATCATTTGGCATAATCTTAATTATCAAATATGTCAGGACTGGTATTTTTTCCTATACTGAGAGAAAGAAAAATGTTTTTAAACATTTCTGAAATCATTTCTTAACTGAACCTTAAGGTATTTTGTTTATCTAAGTACACTGATTAGTAGGTGCCTCTTTAGAGAGAAAGGAAAGATTTTTTTTTTCTCAACAGAAACTTCAAATATTTGTAATCATACTACAGACTTAGAAGTAAATGCTGACTGTAACTGAGCCACGGCTGCTCGTTTCTGTCCCAATCCCCTTTCCTAAGTGCTCCATGAGAGAAAATTCAGTACTGAGGGAGGTGAATTAAAGTAAGAAGTCTCCTCGCAGCTAACAGGGACTGAACATAGTAGGCACCCAAACTGTTTATCATAGTGACTTGAAATCTATGGAAATTCTAGATCACTGACCTAAAAATAAGGTTATATCGATGGATACTTAATAATGTGCATACTTTAAGAAGGATAATATGCAAACAATTAAATAAGTGCTAAATATATCCGGGTAATTGGAGCATTAGTTTTCTAAGAAGTAGCCAGTTACCACTAAATCTTTCTCTAAAATGATTCTACTACACTCTCTACTTCTATCAGTCTACCTTAGAGAGAGATTCTAAGGAAAAATGCTAAAAAATATCCTTACTGCTGGGCGTGGTGGCACATGCATACAATTCTAGCCCTCCAAAGGCTGAGGCAGGAGGATTATGTAAGTTCTAGGCCAGTCTAGGCTACATAAGCAAATTCGAGGCCAGCCTACACTACACAGCTTTACTGAGACACTGTCTCATAAAACACCCTACCCAAACTAAAACAAATACCTTCATGAATCAGTTCCTGTAATGTACCAGAAGTTTTAATCACATGACTTAAGCTTCCTTACCAAATACGTTTAGTATTTTAACATTAATACTTTTTAATACAGAAATTTTATTCACATTCAATTAAAAATTATGAACAATGCTAATTATGCAAACACCTCAGGAAACAACATCCTAGTGTATTTTCAAATAAAATTCTGCCTTTTAAAAACTCAAAGTAATATGTCTCCCAGGGTTAACTAGAAAATTACATAATCCAGAAAAGTTTTCATATAACTATTACTACAGTGAAGTAGTTAAAAATAAACATGCAGACACTTAAAAAGATAATGCTATTGTTTTTATTGTTTTTTCTCTTTAAAATACAAAAAGAGTAATGCCTTGAAATGTAAGTACAAAATGTTAACTCCATTTACATTACAGTTTAAGACTAGTAGAACAGTGAGGACGACTACTAGAACATAAATAGTCATTAAAGTTTAATTACTGTTCAATAATTCACTCTGAAAAAAAATTGAATTTGGTAAATTCTGAAGAAAGATTTTTTTCCTGCAAAAGCATTTCTCTTCTTGTTCCTGGTACAGCATTCTCTATCTAATATGGTTTTTCCTCATTCATAGTAACAGATGACTACATTTGAATGGCATTTAACAAACTGCACCAAACTGCCCTATAATTTCATTTTGTACTGAATTAATTAACTTCACAGTAGGTAGCTGAGGTGCTGCCCATAAGCCTAAAGAAATACTTGACTGCTTAACCTACCTTACATGAGTTGTCTCTAAATCAAGGCAGCTTCTATTTTTAATAAACACTACCATGTAAAATACATTTAGTGGTATCCTAAAGGGTAAAGATAAGGCCTTTATAATAAATGGATTTAGTTTTCCACATACATTCACATCCATTTAAAAGAAGTTAGGGGGCAATGCAGACAGTTAAGGAGGATTTAACAAAACTCAGCAAGACAAGACATGCTTGCTTGATATTTACCTTAGGAAGTGTGTGTTTTGAGTGGAAAAAAATTCTTTGTCGTTGCAAGATGTTAAAATTAAAAAAATTATCACTTTGTAGAAATTTAAAAATAATACTATCTTAAATGCTATTGTAAGAAATTTGTATCCTAGAACTTGAAATGTAAATGCAATTGTCTAAGACATTATCTTTATCAAAATTACAGTATCATAAAATATCTGTTTTTCCTATTGTGCGTCTCCAATTGTAATATCAACACCTGACAGCAAACTCTGTTTCAAGTTGATAGTCTTCATAGATCCAGAGACAAATTAAAAGGACACAAGGAATGTGAAAAGCCAGCTCAAAAAATACCTGAAGCCTTTCATATTACACAGTATATTTCTCTGTCATAAACTTCTGCTTCAGGGAATGAGAAAACAAGTATTTCTGATGAACACCTTGACATGTTTTACTCGGTACTTTTAGATACTGTTTTTAAACTGCAAAAGAAGGAAAATGGAAGTGGGAGGAGAGGAAAAGAATGACAGATGGAAGAAGCAAAATCCAATTTTATATTATAATTTCCCTTTTTAGGGAGCAGGTAAACTATTATTTAATGGGCACAATGATCAAAAGACATAGCTGAGATTACTGGCTGACTTTTAAAAACACTAACATACAGGAAGACGGCTTCCCAGAAACAGAGAAAATATTGTGGGGAGGTGGGGTGAGCAGGGAGGGGTGGCACACAGGCAAGCTTCGCCTAAATGGTTCTAGGAAGGACTTCAGACCTGGTTCAAAGTTCCCTTCTGAGAACACAACGGCTAGGTAATTTCTCTATGAATAAATTCTCTTTTCTGTACAACTTAAATTCTCCTGCTGGAGAAATGACAAGAATATAATTTGGAAGTTTTAATACTGGTTTGTAATAAAGGAAGGCGTCAATTTGATGGAGAGGGGGAAGAAATGTTTGGATGCTGATATCAGAAACAATTTTGCCTGCAGCATCTTCTAGCTGAAAAATTTAGTGGCAATGACAATCATAAATGCTGTCAAAAACAGCAGTGAGTGTTTTAAAAAATTAAAACTCCAAATAATATCCTTTAGGTTTTGAATATATCATTTAACAAAATGGTGATTGCAACAGAAATTTATGAGACCCTTCTGGTAGAAAAAGTAATCAGCTTTTTAGGTCACTTTCTTCTCACCAAATGTCACGTTTGCCCTGGTGTCATTAACGCAAGAGATCTTTTGTCAGGTTCAAAGTAATCTGGTAGTTACATCATTTTCTATAAATGAAAAAAAAAAAAAAGAAAAAGAAAAAGAAAAAGAAAAAGAAAAGAAAAGAAAAGAAAAAAAAGACTGTGCCATCTAAAAATAACAAAGACTCCATTTAAATTAATGCTTTTTTTGGTCAAGTGTTCATTTTATTTTGCAAAATGTAGCTCTGATCCAAATACAGCTCTTCCTAGCTTTAAAAAGATCTCCAGAGATTATACACAGGGCAGTAATTTTTTATATTTTTACTTGCAATGACATTTAGGGTTCAGTGTGAGTTGAGATTTTTAGTGCTGTTGCTGACACCTTATGGAAACTTTTATTTGGAAATTCTGATTAGATTTTTTAAACTGTTCTCTTGTTTACAAGAAGTGTTGTTACAAAAAATGAACTTTTTTTTATTCCTTTAAGACATTCATCCTCTTGTTATTTATTCCTCACTTGATTTCATAATCCTGTTTGGGTCGCTATGATTAGTTGCTATGGAAATTACCTCCTATGGAAATGATTCCAATGTTACTGTTGTATGAATATGACTTTTAATGAATAGTATCAATAACACACATCAACCCTTACCAGAAAAAGGAAACTAATTAAAAAATTTAAAAGGATTAATTCTGAAAATTATTACCATGGCCAACTTTTATGATTTTTTTAAATCTGCCATCTGTTTTTCAAATAAGTATTAAATTTTAAGGTGTTAATCAGCTACTCACTTCCTGAAATTCCAAAGTCATAATGGAAATTAGTACCACACACACAAAAGTAGACATAAAGAACATTTCATCTACCATTTCTCTGAACTAATAAATGTTATGCTTCACTTATGAAAGTTAATGTCAACAGGATTTCAGGTCTCATCAAGGAAACGACTTTGAATAGCACATTACAAATTCCCTTTAAAGACAAAGAATTTAATATTCCAAAATTTATCCCAGGAATTTAAAAGGTCAAATCTATAAACTAGTGAGTTAAACAATAGATGAGAGCCAGTGAACCATTAGATGAGAATTCCAGAATGCTAAGAAGAAAATTTTCTTGGGTGGATTCTATAATTTGTGGTTTGAATAAAACCTTTGAAACATTCCATTAGTATTTAAATTCTCACAATGAGAATATGGCTCATATTTAACACATTTTAAATTACTAGACAATCTCTCCCCAAAAGAAATGTTAATGGTTTCTTCTATTTAGTGCTTATTCATTGCTTGGTACTAATTTAGGAATAAATTAACCCTTCCAACAATTAGGATATTGTCTAGAAACTGCCTCTTATACTCTATGGGGAAAAATCACTTACAATCTTGAAAATCAGAAATCAAAGAGAAATTCATTTCATTATAAAAAATTTTCTATACCTAACAGCTTATTATTTATGTAAATCACTACTATATTTACCTATAAAATTATATATCATTACAACATTCACAATGCCTCTGAATTGCCTCACAGTTACATTCTGTTCAATGCTTTATACAGTAAGAGTTTTTCATACTTGTGCCTGCAACCATGATCTAGGATCCAAAATGTCTTTGATGGATTTCTGCCTTGGAGCTGGCACTGGCTTAGTTTCAAAATTGGTTTTAGTGTCTGTGTGCTCACCATCAGTTAAACTACTTTTCCTGGCAGAAAGAAGTTTTCGAGGAGCAGCAATTGGTTTCTGTAAGTGATGCTTTAGGGTTGACAGTCTGGTATCCAAAGGCAAAGACTGAGATGAACTTGCATTTCCCCAGGTGTCCTTACCCGACTGATCTGTGTTGCTCTGTGTTGTTAAGCTGAACGGAGGTTTATCAGGAGGAGGAAGAGGAGCTCGTCTCTTTTTCCTTTTCTCGTTATGTAACTGCTCACCTGCAGGGGACAATACTTTTTTCTGGATAACCATTTTATGATTACCATCAAATATTGTAGCCCAAGGAGGTGGTGAAACCTCTTCATCCCGACCAATAAGGAACTGTCCATTTGTTTCTTCAATTTTTTTTTGTATTATGTCAGGTAAACTTTCAAGTTTCACAGGGGAATCAATGCCTGCAATAATTTTAAGGAAAAAATAGGAAAAATTCAAGAGTTTGCACTTTAATTGAGTAAATTACTATTTCCCAAACTAATAACTTATCTATAATGTCCACCAAAAACATGAGTACAGTAATCAATAAAATGTTTACCTTAAAAATAACTGATCAATAGAACCAAAACCCAAAGATATCATGCATGGTACTACACACATATATATTATATACACACAATACCTAGTATATATAAAATACACAGTTTATAAATATATAATACACGTAACACATTGCTACCTGAATAAAAACTTTCCTATATAAAAAGGAGATATATGAGTACTTTAAAAAATTCTGTAGGTTAGGTATGTACTGGAAAAATTTTTTGGATTTGAAACTTTATTTCAACTTCTAGGAAAGCTTAATATATAAGCTGGTATAATTACAACTCAATTTTCTTTCTTGTAGACCAGAGAAGTCTCTGATAAGGTGAAAAAACAAAATGAAACACAAACAAAAAAAAAATCAAATAAAAAACTCAGGGAAGAAAGTGAGGCCTTACACCATTTTGTAATGAGTACTAGATGAAATTTTCTTTGGAGTGGGGCATGGTTGTGCACATCTGTAATTTAAGCACTCGGACTGCTGCGAGTTTGAGGCCAGTCTGGCATGCACAGCAGTTTGAGGACAACCCGAAATACATGGTGAGACCCTGACTCAAAAAAAAAAAAAAATTTCTTTAGAAAAAATAAGGAAACAGAGATAAATGTCTACTGAATGAATTACTGTTATTTTTCAAATGTGTAAACCTAAACAAAGTAGAGATGAAAGCTTTCATTTATTAATATTTATCCACCAAAAACCACTTAGAAATAAATTCAATATAGGAAAAAAATGCTAACCATGATTATATTTCAGAATCTGCAAATTTATATTTTCAGAATTTTTCAACTGTTCAGCTAATATTTATTTTCAATGACCTTTATTCATTTTAAATCTTAAAATTTTTGTCTCATTTTGAGCATTCAAACTATGAAAAATGTGCATTCATTAATTTTGTATTAAGTCATCTATTAAACATGAGTTCCTTAGCTTATAATCATAGTCTTCTTTTCATTTTGATTGTGCCTTGAAAATTTTATCATTTTAATGTCAATAGAATAAGCAGCTTGGGCACGGACAATGTTGTTTTTGTTATCCTGTAGCTTAGAAAAGACAAACCCCACTTACTCATATCATGGTAGACTGAGGTTGCCTCTTTTGTCAAGAACAAAGGAGGTTTCCGTGGTGACACAATCTCAATTTTCATAAGTTCTTCACAACACTGCTTCCATTGGCCTAAAAAAAGAGAAAGGCAGGCTAGTTCAAAACATAAATATAAAAACATATATTTTATTTTTAACAGATACCAATACTTTTTTGCTTTGAGAAATAACAGTGAATTTATAAATAAAAGATGGGTTTTAAAGAAGCTTTAAAAAAACTTGTATTATACATAAAGTCAAATTCTGCTCATATAAATAATCTTCAAAAAATAAAGTTCTCTGCACAAATATTAAGATCTCTAGGCTATTAGTTATTATTCCATTAAATAGTCAACAATTTGCCTTAAAGCTTATAGTCATGGCAAAAGTTTGTGCAATTTCTCTTCTTTTAAATATTAACCTAAAACATCTAGTACTCAGTACAGCTGAAAGATAAATGTCAACTGAAGTACAGTTGCCTAGAAGTAGAACCTTTTTCCATGAAGAAAAATCACAACATAAAATTCTGAGTCTAATATCTTTTAGGGAGCACTTTAAAGTCATTAAAAATATGGAATAAGATAAACACAATGTATGCAATATGTTGTTTCAACTATTAAAATTTTAAAGCATATACATTAGTTTTTCTTTCAATTATGTTTCACAATTTTTTTGTTTATTTTGACCTTAAAAAATTCAATTTGTTTCTCCTGACTAGATAACAAAAAAATTTAATTTTACAAAATTTATTGTGCATCTGCATGCTAGATGGCATCTATGCCAGATTCTATGTGTATGTAAATTAATAAAAACATTATTGACGTTCCTTATTTTCACATATCATACCAGCAGCAAAGTTTTTATACTGATTTATATTCTATATAACTGCTCTATTTTTTATATCCTCAATATACACTTTCAGTATCCAATTTGGTCAACTCCCATAGCTTAAAAAGTAAAGATACTTCATGTCACCTTAAATTATCCATTTACTTGAATATACTGTCATGGCAAAATGATAATATGTGCATAAATTTTAAATCTATTACTTAACTAGTTAAGAAACATTTTAAAAAACATCTTCAGTATGTTTTATTATGATGCTAAGTACAGAATATAGTACAAGTTTCAAAATAACTCACATAGCAATTCAAAGAGGAAATAAATTCCTGAGGACAAGGCTTCAAAGGTTGCTCTCCAGAACTTAAATTCAGTAGGATCTGAGATCTGACAATTTATTTCTCCCCCTATTTCCTTTTATAGATAAATACAATAAAAGGCAGTTTTTTTTTTTTTTTTTTTTTTTTTTTTTCTCCTTGGTGGCAGGAGGAGAGGAAAAGCCCTCAGGAAATGATTCACTTTGAGCCGGAAGTATTTTTCTGTCACATTGTTAGACAAATTATATAGTATTTTGTATATATTGATAGATGAAACCATTTCACTATTAAACTAGCAGCAGAATACTAATCATATTGAAAACTGGAACATAATGCCTATTATTCTACAAGTTACTAATGTCAGAGGTGCAAATGTAGTAAGTTCACTGGTCCAGACTTTACAAGTGAAATATTTATTTTGCCAGGAAGTTTGTATGCATAGGTATACACCATAGCCAGTTCTTTAACAAGAAAACAGAGACCCACATGAAATATTAAATGCAATTATATTGTTCACATAACAATCTATATATATTGAAAATGTTTCCCACAATACTATTTATGGTACAATGTTTGCACTCAAACGATCCATTTTGCTAAGCAGTCAATGTAGGTTAATATTTATATTAAATATTTGGAACAAAAAACGTGACGTCTGCTCCAAATCTACTTTAACTCTGTATCTTTGATTTCCCATTTCTATCCACATCCCTACTAGCTTTCCAAAGCAAGTGTCATTCCCCTTTTAAATGTTTGTTAGCTCTCAAATATTACAAATTGTAATTCTGTCCCTCTTGCCTCCTATCCTCCACCCTTTGCTGCTCTTTTCCAGGCCACACAAGCCTGCTTCCATCAGAATTTCCTTGTGAATTCTCTCACACTGCCCCGCCCCAGCTTTCTACTCTTAAGTGTGGCCATAGAGTTGACATGTCCTCCAAATATTAAATTAGTCTTACATTATTCTGCTCATGCTATTTACCACTATTTGGTTCTACACACTAACTTCAAGTAAGATCATAATAAGCTCTGCTCGTCACTAGGAAAATAAAGATTTTAACATTCAATATTTAGGACAAAATAAAATTTCCATATTTGATTCTCATCTCTATACATAATAAATTTTAAATCATACACTTAAAAATGTTATAGAATTTGTACTTTAAAAATTAGTTTTTATTCTAAAATGTATTAAATACCAAAGAAATAGACAGACATAAGAACCAAGCTGTCATCACCTTCTTACTGATCATACAAAACCATCATAAAATTCTAACCTTTCTAATTCCCTAGTTTAGCACAAATTATTTAACATTATCTAGAAAGTGAGACCCTTCTCAATAGTAACTGATATCTAGACTATAATATTTTGGTATTATTATCCTTACATAGCCTTCCTTTCTGTTTTATCCACCTAGAAAGTATAAAATACCTGAATTGTTTTTGAAAATTAATAGAGATTTTTGTAAGACAGACTCTAAATCAGAATAAATAGAAAAGCAGTTAAAAGTGAATGAATGGAAACAGAAGATGTGGTATATTTACACAATGGAGTACTACTCAGCCACAAAGGATAATCTGAATCATTTGTAGGAAAACACTTGCATGATGAGACATAGTAAAGAGGATAATAGGAATCAGGGAGATACATCTTTTGCAAATAGGACAGGGATCTAGAGATGGGCCAAGGAGGATGGGGTCTAGGGGAAGAGGAAAAAGAATTAAGATGTGTTATGTACATGTACCAACTCCACACAACTTATGTAACCATTATGTACTACAAACCTGTAATAAATTTTTTTTCCATAAAGGAAGGTGTTTTAAGTTACCCACTTAAGATCTGTTGAAATTTTGAAATAAAAAATATATTGTAAACTGATAAGCATGGAACAAATACTTAGACATTTATTGAGTACATAGGGATGGTACTTATGGAAAACAAGTCCCAAAGAATTCAAGGTGATACAAAAGATCCTACTCTAATACAGTGTCATGAATCAGAGACCTCTTTAGGCTCCAGTGAAATAACTTCTAACTCATGAGGATAACATGAGAAATAGATGAAACACAGAGTTCATGGGAGGTAATCAATACTCTTAGCTGTCTTGCCTCTACCTTCCTAATTTTCACTGAAATACCTGATAAAACCATGGATCGCAATGGGCCTAAAAAATCAAACGGTTAATATCCGAGGACTGCAGGTATTAACTCTTTACAGTGTTCCAGAAAAAAGAATTACAAAATTGTCTCTAGAATTATTTCTATGATTTACAGAAATAACTTTTAATTGTATGGAAATGGCTATAGTTTGTATTTGTATACAACATCATTATGCAGACATAATAAATACGCTGTCAAATTTACTGTCAGTAAATACAAATACTGCTGCAATTTAAATATTTTCCTGTTGGTAAAAATTCTTTAAAGCCAAGTGTGGTGGTGCACACCTGAATCTCAACACGTGGGAGGCTGATGCAGAAGAATCACTGCAAGACTGTGGCCAGCCTAGGCTACATAGTGAGTTCAAAGCTAGCCTCAACTATGTAGTGAGACCCTGTCTCAAAAACAAAATAAAAACGAACAAAACAAGCTTAACACTGAAAATTAGAGAACCCTATTAAATTATCACCACACTATTTTTGTAATCCGTGCCACTGGACAGTATTATTGAGATAAAGAAAACATATGTGAGATTAAAAAAAAGTAACTAGATCATATTCAAAACGGTATTATAATGAATCTGGAGTTTACAGGTTGCATAAAAATGAGGCTCCTTCTGAATGTTTCAATATTTTAGGGTCATCATTGTCTTGGAAAAGAATTTTGCTTCTCAGTTCTCTTCTTATTCCTTGAATCAAACACATTGCTTTATGCAGGCAAAACCTCGTATTTTTAGAAAATGTCATCTGGTTGTTTAGTGACCAGAGGAACTTTAATGTATGAGGAAGAGATGCTAGGAATTCAAAGCTGTACTACATGAGACAGGCACTGCAAAAAGATTGGGAGAAAATAGTTCAGTGCACTGATGACACATGGCCTTTTTTTTTTAAGAGCATCAAAAATTCTTACTATAAACTCTTAAGGTTGCAATTTTAGTATTTAGATTGTGTGTGTAACCTTTCAGGATACATGAATACACTATTAGAAAATCCAAGTATCTACTTACTAAGATCATAGAAATGTTGCCAGAAAGCTTCCATCCAGTTCTGAAGATCTGCTCTATCATCGACTGCAAACACATGAGTTACAGCTTGTCTGGCAAGAGGGTTAATGACAGAGAAGCTATGGATTTTTTTCTTGGCATCTTTTTCCATTGCCCGAATTCTGGTTTCCTAAAAATTAAGACAAACATTGGTGTTTTACAATAAAATCTTTCTCTAATGATTAAAGGAATATTTTTTACTTAGCTACCATATTCACGCAAGATGTAATTATAATTTTAATATTGATCATTTAAGATTTAAAACATGTAATTTTTAAAATTTCAATATTCAAGCTCAACTCTAGAATTTTTTAAAGGAATGTTTTATTTAAAAAAAACTAAGTTTTACATAGAGCACTCATAATAAATTATGAAACTAAAACATAACTTATTTTGATCTATCTCAATTTAAGTGAGTTTGCTCTTTTATATACATCTTAAAATTCGCAATAAAACAAGTACAGCATACCAAAACTTTACTGTGGATTATTTTAACTATATTTCCAAAAGTAATAAAACTGAATCAGTAAAATATATTTCTTATTCTAATATTCATACATATTATAGTGTTATCAATTAAAGTAATAAAACCATAACTTAGTGTTTACTGTAGCAAAACATGTTTTCTTCATTAACATTTATTTTATATATAATACTCTTTTACAAAGCTAACAGTTAAAGATCCATAAAGTAATCCTCACAATATTAAAGTTTTAGACCCTGAATATAGCATTCTAACACAGAGGTAATGGTTTCACTCATGATAGTAGAAAATCTTTTTTGAATGGTACCAGACATGATATTGTAATGACACTGACCGTGTCTACATGTACAAGAAAGAAGTGAACTCCCAAGTCACATATGGTTCTTCTATGCCACATGGCAAATTAACAACTGCATGTAATTCAGACCATAGAATTTTGGGGAATAAAGTTTGGAACAGAACTATCTGTTATACAAAGATAGGAATTTTACTGCCTGTATAATGATTAGTTTTCTACTGTTTTAGGAAAGCTGTCCAGTAGGCACATGGTGTGAGCCATATCCAGCATAATTTAAAATCTTCTAGAAATGACTGAAAAAAGTTCAGAGTAAAATTAATTTTAATAGTATGCTTTATGTGACCTAGTATAGCCAAAATATTTTCAACATGTAATCAATGTAAAAACTTGAGATATTCTATAATCTTTTTTCATACTCTGTCTTCAAAATCTAGTTTGTATTTTACATTTAATAGCACATCTCAATTCAGACCACAAATTTTAAGTGCCTAACAGCCACTGAGACAGAGGAGCCCTATAGGAACATGCTCAAGTCTCGTTAAGTATGAGGAAAAATATTTTGGTTGGCAATTACAAAAGCTACTTAGTGTATCTTGAATTAGTGCAATTGTCTTACATGTCTTATATATTCTTTGGCCTATTTGTCTGGTCTTCAATCTGTATATAGGATAAGTAATTAATTAAAGTCTTTTTGGTTTTTTAAAGAGGGTCTCACTTTGTAGTTCAAACTGGCCTTGAACTCGGTAACAATCCTCCTGCCTCAGCCTCCCAAATGCAGGGATTATAGGTGTGCACTACCTTGTCCAGCATTTTATAAAGTCTTATAAAATAAATAAATGAATATGATACTGGAAAAATAAAAGTGGTGGTAGAAAAAGAATTAAAATGAGTTATGTGTAGATATCAATTCCTTGTAGTGAAATGCAATTATTATATACTGCAAATATGTAGTAACTAAAACCAAAAAATTCTGCCAGGTGTGGTCGTGTACTCCTACGATCCCAGTACTTGGGAGGCTGAGGCAGGAGGAATACCATGAGTGGGAGGCCAGCCTGGGCTACATAAGCAAGTTCAAGGTTAGCCTGTACTACCTAGGCTGCCTCTAAAAACAAAACAAAGAAAAAAATTTTTTTGTTTTTACTTCATTGAGTATAAGGTGAAGACAAACTATGTACAGTGATAACCAAAGTGTATATACAGAAAATGATGTTTATCTGGGTAATGGAAAAGTAGCAAAGAGGAAGAAAAACTACTCTGTGAAAAGTGAGTAAATGTGGACAGGTTAATAACATACATCACACAAGGAGTTTTTTTCTGAGGGAATTCATTCTTAATTCAAAACTCACATGGGAAAAACGTATGTTGTATAAAGTAAACATAACTTTGAACATGTAGAGCGTCATAGAATGTGTGGAGTGGTAACCCTCATCCAGTCATTCCATCCGGTCACAGCAATCTAAAAATGCTGAATGTCCTTCAAGGACTGCAATGGGACTCACAGCCAGTATCTTAATTTATCACATAACAGGTTCTCTCTACATGCCTAAAGCCTTGGTAATATACTATATGAAGCAATTATTTATATATCTTTCAAGTAACTATTAATACAATACAAAATATGCTGTCCTAAGTGGCATCCTTGCAAGCTGAAAGACAAACCTAATCGATCTCCTTAAAAAAAAAAAAAAAAACCAACAGTATTCTTGTTATTGAAATTGTGCTTCCTTCCATTCAATTTCACTTTAATACAAATTCCTGACTAATTTTTGTATATGAGATGAAAATAGATTCAACTTTTAAATAAGGAAAATGTGATTTTTGTAGATGTCTGTAATTTGAAATGAAACTGCTATGTAGAAAATGTGATGAGGCATATCATTTAGACCCTCCTAAGAAAATAAAATATACAGACAAATACTATACACTCTATTAACTCTAGTTACCACAAGTAACATTACATTTTTAAAAGGTGAGACACTGTAAAAGGTGCAAATGAAATGCAGAAAACTGAATTGATTTCTATATTTTATCACCAAAAATGATTTAACTAAGGGAAACTTTAAACTAAAAATTACATGTCACAGGAAAAGCAGTTAGAAAAAGTTCCTCAGAATGTCAGGGAGTTTATAAACTATTGTTGGCATAGGCAAATACCAGTAATGATGTTCAGGGCTTCACTTATCAGAAAGGGAAGTGATCAAAAAATACTTAGGTACATTTTAGGACTGTTATTACTATGGACCCATAAAAAGTATAGCTGAGGGAAATACCTCTTATGAGGAAGGTATGAAAGCTGACAACTGGGAAATTTCCCCTCAGTATTTTAACCACCAAAAACCCAACAAGTGGCTTAAAAATATCTGATGAATAAAAAGAACGCCAAACGAAAAGAACCATTCAGATAATAATAAAAGAAAGTTTTACTTTAATAGACGCAGATCTTAGAAACAATTCCCAAAGCTGGGTGTGGTAGCACACACATGTAATCCTAGCACTTGGGGAAACTGAGGCAGGAGGATCACAGTGAGTTCAAGGACAGCCTGGGCTACATAAATGAGTTCAATGCCATTCTGTACCACAAAGTAAGATCCTGTCTTTTAAAAACCACAGAAAAAAAGAAAGAGAAAGAAAGCCACAGGGAGGCGGTACAGACAGAGACAGAGACAGAGACAGAGACAGAGACAGAGACAGAGACAGAGACAGAGACAGATAAAGAAAGAAGGCAGGAAAAGGCAGAGTTCTCAAACCAACTTTATAATGTATAAAGAAACATGTCTTAAGAAAGAAGCTTCATGTGAGACAAGAGTTTTTCATTTTGCTTTTGCTAATCTCAAACTGTTGAACTGACTTGAGGTTCTATACTCAACTTTTATTGATTTGCGGTGGATTTGGGATTATTATAAACCTTTAAAAGAGCTGGCTTTGCTTTAATAAATCAGCACCTAGGGAACCACTACCCTCCACTGTATAAATGGAGGAGGTACCCAGAGAGGGCCAATGAAGTCTATAAAAACATGATCTGAGGAGTCAATATTATTACAAAAACATAAATTGAAGTCTAACTTTCCTTTTGATTTCTCATTATTTTGAATTTAAACTGTTTTTAACCTTTTGATTTCTGCATAAATGGAAAACACCAGATCAGGAGTGGTGTTATATATTGTTTCTTATTTTAC
Organism: Dolichotis patagonum; assembly: GCA_004027295.1. Lineage (NCBI taxonomy): Eukaryota > Metazoa > Chordata > Mammalia > Rodentia > Caviidae > Dolichotis > Dolichotis patagonum. Next base: position 10,159 of record PVJX010023664.1, on the reverse strand, counting down.
TTTTGACTATATAACCTTAAATAATCTATTACTGCAACCGGATTGCGGTCTCTAAATACTCTTTCCTATAAAAATGAATCAGTGATCATTGAGAAATGCCTGATTACCCGGCTGGGAGTAAGAAACACACATGGTGATTCTGGAATATTTTATGCTTTCCAAAATCACAGATTACTAGGGTTGTGCCAAGAAGACTCAAAAGCCAACCCAAAGAGGATTCCACTCATCAAAAATGGAACAATTAAAGCACCAATAATAAAACAGTAATACAGTAATGAATTGATACATGGCTTATCTTTAAATTAAATTCATAAATTCAGTATATTTAAAAATTAACATACTGGTCATCTTTGGTGGGTGCTAGATAATCATTTCATTGTTTGGTAACTGATAAATGTAAAAATGTAATAAATGTAAAAATATTAAGAATTTATACTACTTTTCCTGTAAGAATTGCACGTCAGAGTAACTCAATCAGTGACACAGAAATCCTAGTTAATAAATGAAGGATGTTAAAATATTAGGAAGTCACATCCCTAATAAAATAAAAGACCTAAGAAATGCTCATCAGTTGATATGAGTAGAAACCCATTCTATAATCCTTCCTGATATAAGTACATAACATTTTCTAAAAAGTATTGTTACTAACCATAAACTTGAATATCACCCAACAAATGTAAGAAAAAAAATTCAAAGATGCAACAAGCAAAATCCAAATTATGGAAAACCCTGTAGGATAAGACAATTTCTTCTACAAATACAATAAATATGTATCTGGGAGTGGAAGAAGCCAACAGATTAAGACTCAAAAAAACTCAACAATCAGCTGGAATATATGAAATATATTTGAATCCTGATTCAAAAAATGTTTCAGAAACTATGCAAATGAGAAATCTGAACACTGCCTGGATTTTTAAGATATATTAACTGTATGTAGCGTTATATTTATATATATAAATATTTTATATTTATCTATATAAAACTATATAACTTGTCACCCAACTGGGATTTTTAAATTCCGACAATAAGAGTCTCTAGGATTCTAGAGTAGGAACAACGTTTAAAGCTGCAGATGAGTCCATTTATACTTTTCTCTATCTAGACTATCTTAAAATTTTCAAAATTTTTTAAAATGTAAAATACAAATGTCAAAAAAAATGCCAGTGTGGTAGCATATGCCTGTAATTCTAGCCTTTGGGAGGCTGAGACAGAAGGGTTGCTGCAAGTTGAGGCCAGCCTGGGCTACTTAGTAAGTTCAAGGCCAACCTGAACTATATAGTGAGACCCTATCTCAAAGAACAAAACAAAGTTAAGTCTAGTAGGAGTTTCTTAGTTAACTGTAATACAGATCATATTTTCACACTTTCCTCATAAACATGTGAAGATAAATGGCTTTTTTGACTTTGGCCTAAAGTCCTGTTAATCAAGAATAAAAACAAATAAACACTGCTGCTTAGAATAAGAGTCAGAGCTAATAGTCTAGTGACAAAGAAAGCACACCACCATGGTAAGTAGCAAGGAGTATCAGAACTATGTAAAAGCACGCCATGAATTAAACCAAGCCTTTTGATTTCGAATCAGTTTGAAATGACCATTTTCAAAATACATCAATAGAATCAGATTTAAACATCTAGGTGGTTACATTTGCTATATTTAATAAAGGACAATTTGGATAGTTGATAGGGCTAACAGAGAAGTCTCACAAAATCCCATGTGTTTCATAACTTTGCTTTCTAGGGTCCATGATAAATATAATAGTTAAAAGTCATTTCAAGACAATTTAATAAAGAGCACACCAAGTAGTGTTATTGATTTGTGTAATGCAGATTATATTATTAAAATGAATGATGTATAGGATTTAAATTAAGAAAAGACTATTGATCTCAAAGACCCACACTTCTTTTCCATTCCACTCCCACTCCATTGGCAATGGATAAAGCTCTAATAAAATGCCTTCTACAATGTATAGCAGATTCAGTTAAGCACCCATTATTGAGAATGTCTTGCTCAACAACATTCATAGTGAAGTTTTTTGAAGCTGAAGCAATCACTTTGAAGTAAATCATCCTTTCAAATTTCGATTGAAAAGGGGAGGGGAATAGCTTTTAGGCTTTTCTCTTCCCTTAACGTGACTATTTCCACAGATGGCTCCCTATGAAAATTAATGAACTAACTTAGGCTTACAGGAAATGCCATTTAGAAGGACAAGAATTATAGTTAGAGAACAGACCCTGTGAACAGAGTAACAGAATTATTATTTATATACCTTAGCAACTGCAAATTTATGTTTTCATATTATTTTAAAGTAGCATTAAACAAAATTATTTTCTAAACCATAAAAAAATGACCAAAAGAAAAACTCTAACTTATATTTAATGTTTTAAAGCATTAATGTCTAAGCTTTAAAAGATTTGAGAGACTTAATAATGATAATATATCTAAGAATTAAGACAAAAACATTCTTAAGTTTTATTTGGTTCTTACATGCTACATAGCAGAAAATACCAAACTGACATGTATCAAAAAGCCTTTAAGAATACAAAAATATCATGCATCCCTTAGAAATTTCCAGAGAAAGTGTTATATACATGTAACCATTCCCTAAGACAAATGTAAACTTCATGAACTGCAGACATGTACAAATAAAAATTTATAAAAAAAAGATAATTAAAGCATCTAACCTGTATTTTAAAACCAAGTAAGGCACTGAATAGGTATAAAATCTATAAATTTATCATAATATGAAAGAAGGTGGTTGGGGAAGGAAGGAGGAAGAGCATATTTCCAACTCCTACACTGTATTATCAATGCCAGTACAATATCGACACATGAAACACCAAGTCTGTACTCAGAAAATTGGTAATGAAGACACTACATATTTATTCAGCCTTTTCAAGATTCACTTAATCCACACTTTGGTGGGGGGTACTGGGGATCAAATTCATGACTTTGCGCTTGCCATGCCAGGCAGGCACTTATGCCACTGAGCAAAATCCCTGGCCCATCTTTTTGTCTTTCTTTCTAACAGAATGTCAGGTAATATTTGGAAGAATAGGAAGGACAATATGAGAAAATTATGCAGAATCTCCAATACTACAACCAGTTAAGGTGAAGAAAATCATAAGCTGCTAAAACAATTATATGAAAAATTATTAAGACAACACATGGTGCCATGTTACCACCTCCCTGACTAACTGCTAACTGTAAAAAGGAAATTCTATGCTAGAAAAATGGCATTATCAGCAGTGAGACAACCTGACACCATGTACCTCTTTGTCCTAGACTGAAAAGTTAAAAGGATATTTTGGGAACATGAGGTAATTTGAATATAGACTATATGGACTTACGGAATATGGACTTAAGTGATATAGGAAAATTATTAATTTTATAAATATTAATTGTAACAGTAACATAATTACATGCGTAAGAGACCTCTTTGTAAGAGTTTCATATTCAAGTATTCAAGGATCAGATATCATAATGTTTACACAGATCAGCAGAAAATACAGACATACATAAAGAGAATAAGCTAACATGATAATACTGTTAAAGTTGGTGGTGAGTATATGGGTGACCAGTGTAGCTTTTTTATGTTTCAGCTATTCTGTAAATCTGAATCATTTTGTAAGTTGAGAAAAATAAATACAAATTAATAGATGTATTTCTCAACTGAGATAGTGACTTTTTCAAGTATGGAGAGGAACGACATTTACTAAAAAAGAGGGATTCAAAAGAACTCTGAAGAGGAAGCAGGGACTTAAAAGGTCGGAAAGCAACACTAGAGAAAACTAAGATGGCAATATTAATAAGGCAAGAAATGGAAGATTTTGTCATTAGTTTCAACTCTGAGATCAGTAATTAAATTATATTGATTTTCCCAAATGTAGCCCTTACCTCATGTCTAGTTTTTAAAATTTTCTTTTGTACTTTAAACAAAAGTCATGTACTATGGGGAGAGGCAGTTAAAGCACTACTTTTCAGGATCCAATATTATCCATGTTGTTCCCAAGTCTAAGGCCAGGTTCACACAAACTGCTAAATTAATAATTTTCCTGTGAATATGTGATAGTCAATTGTGGTATAAGCACAGAAATTTCTAAGTATGTTGATTTTAGTTATTTTAATAATGGCAATGATTGACTATAGAATCCCATTAGTTGCTGACCATAAGCTAGGAAAAAAATAAATCAATTTTAAAAAATGGTCAATTTAGTCATAAATACTATTATGAGTACTCCGGAAATATATCCCTATCATAGGCTAGAAATACAGGTGTGATGGTATAATAAAAAAGGAGTTTCATTGTAAGTGTCCTCCTAAATTTAAACAATAAAGACTCAATATATGCCTAAGTGATCACTTAGAGGTTTATTGTAGCTTCAAGCTCATAATCTCATTTTACTGCCATTTCTGACTTTTAAAACTGACTGAAGAGGGTATAAGGATACAGGAAAATATCTAATTTTGCCTTCTAAATCAAGTCTAGCAGTATGTCTTTGAAGAAACAGAAGAACAGTCTATGAATTTTTATCTTCTTTTTCCTGACCCATAAGGAAAATAGTGAGTCATCCAATTTTCCTTACCAGTTTGGCAAGTTCTAGCTGATCTCTGAGTTAGTTTCTTCACTTGTAGAACAGAAATAACATACCAGTAAAACAGGAATGCCACGCCTATTTTGCCTATCCTGAAGGATGAGATTCATGTGATGGAATAGCATGAAAACTGTCTTCAAAAAAAGGAAATGACTTTAAAATTATCATTTGTTTAGATTAAATCTTGCCAAAATTATTTAACCTGAATCTAGTGAAACAATTAGTCCATATATTCCAAGAGAAAAAAATAGTCTGGGATTTTAAAAAGTGTCAGTGCCATGAAAGACCCAAACAAAAGCAAGACATGAAGAGCACAATTTAGAAAAAAAGAAACAGACACGGGAGTCATGGACTCTGAACCAAACAAAAAATAAGAATTAGAAAAAAGCATTTTGGGGACAATTGGAACAATTTACTCTGTGTTTTAGGTAATATATCAACAATAAACTTCCTCATCATGATAACAGTGTTATGGTTATGAAGAAAATGGTCCTTGGTTTTAGGAGAAACACACTGAAACATTCAGAGAGCTCTAGTATTTACAACTGGTTTTCAAATAATTCTGAAAAAAATTTAGAGACAAAACATGAGAAACTGTTAACAGCTAAAAGTCAGGTAAATGGTATACAGATGTTTATTATTCTGTTTCATCTTTTTATATATTTGAAGTTTTCAAAAGACTAAGATATAGAAAGATAAAAGATAATATATAAACAAAATAAAATAAATGTTAACAAGTAATGGAAATATATTAATTTTTCAGTAATAGAATTATAATTTCATAAAATTTTATAAGCCAAAATAGATTCACTACATTATCATACTGAGCTATTATTTATTCATATTATTTAAGTGCTTTACTAAGTCTTTGATAAACAAAACAGGTAAATCAGGTAGGCCATATGATAAAAGGTCTCAGTAAAAGATTTCCTGGAGGTAAAATGCAATGTAAATAGAAAAGACAAAATGTTATTATTGGAAAAGATCATGAAACTAAAGTGAAGTCCATACAGATCAGAAGACTGGTACCCACATGATTTCAAGAATAAAACTGCAATATGACTTGATTTTTTTTTAAAAGAAAATATCAAACAATGTAGAATAGCTAATAGATGTGATAGTCCACACTTTATCATACACTCCTATCAGATGAACCACTCCAAAGGCATGCAATTAAAACTAGACACAAAGTGTGGTCTGCAGGCAGAAAACACTGTATTTTGCTCTAGAAATATCATTATTCTGGAATAGGAGTACTATACAAAAGAGGGGAAGAAAAACTCTAACAAACATTAGCCTGGGACAATACATGAAAATAAATTTAAGACACTGGGATAAAACACACTAAGTCAATCTTATCTTAAAAGTCTTCCAAAAGAATTTTGGGTGAAAAAACTGATAAATTTCGAATCCGTGAGAAACATTAACACAATTGTTAATTGTGTTAATGGATTCTCTAGGCAGTAAGTACTATTTTTTAAGAGGAGTGAAAGTACTCTAAATGAACATTCAGGCTTTCCTTTCCTGTCAGAGGTTAGACAACTACCCATCAATTCCATAAGAAATCAGAAGAAATACTCAGGAATATCTTTTCATGGGTTCATTTGAATATTAACTACAAAGAACATCAGTGTGACATGAGTTACCAATATATATATATATATAATTCTTACTAAAATACTTGCATGAAAAATGTGAATATGTACTTAGTGTGGAGTCACATCCTCTGATTTAAGCCCTATATACTAGTATGGACTTCCATTACTGTGGGCTTTTCTTAGGAAATACACAGTACTTCCTTTATAGGATAATGCAAAAAAATGAGAAAAGATTAAATTATCTTTAAAGCCTATCCTGTTTTTAGGAATTCTTTTCTTTATAAAATGGCAACTTGAAAAGTATACAGACAAGAACAAACATCATAAAATGCTGTTAAGTGTACTTCAAAAGTAGTATTTCATTTACCTTATGAATGGGCACTACCAAGGTGGGGTCCACTTTAGCGTCAATTTCTTCTGGACTATAAAAGCAATACAGTTTACCCCCTCTCAAAACACAGTACAGCCTTCTCCAAACAGTTAGACCTTCCATCACTTGCTGGAAAAAAATCAAGACGCTATCAATTTTAAATCATTATCACCGTAACTCTAAATTCAATGCAATATTTAAGCTATCAAAGTCAAATAGATTTTAAGAACTTTTAAAATGTGATAGAATTACCCACTAATGTGCTACAGAGTAAGTGTATCTGCTTAACATCTAACAGTAAGTTCATATCAGAGAAGAAAGTTAGAGATTTTCAAAAAGTACTAAGCAAACTGAAGCTAGTGATTACCACATAAATTACACACATCATAAATCAATGCAGCTTTTAGAAAAGCTAGCCTATTAAAAAATTACTGCTCAGAATTCCATAGCAATTCATCAAATGACTCAGGAAAATTATAAAAATAACTCCCAATGTTGAAAATGTGATTTTCCCTTACTGTTCTCAGAACATTAGAAAATGTTGACTACCTGATAAGAATGCAAATTTTCTTTCTCTTAATGGAATCTTTTAGAAAAAGCTATTGATTCACTGAAGCCCACAATTAATTATTTACTGAATATAAATAACTAAGGCTATAAATAAATCAGGAGTAGGTCGCACAGAGGCAGCTTCGGAAGCCCAGCCACCTGGATTATGCCAGGACTGTCTGCCAGAAGGGCCTTTATGTGCAAGTTGTTGCACAGCCTCGACATTTTCCACAAGGAGGTCTCTGCTGCCAATTATATGGCTACTGTTGGATCAGGAGCCTGGAGAGGCAGATCCCAATCCATCCGAACTACACCAGACCTTCCCCTTGCCATCCGCCTTTTCCTAGCATCCCACAGTGTCTAATAACATTTTAAAAATTAACATTTAAAAACGGTTTCTCAGTATTAGAAGGTCAAACAACTAACTGCCTATACATTAAGATCTCAATTGGAGCTAAAATTGTAAGATATTTAAAGTCTGCTAACCTGCTGATTAAGAAATCCTGCAAATGCATCCTCAGCCATACAAGCTGGCTGGGCGACTAATCGGCAGCACATGTTGCCATATAAAGGAAGCCAAAATGAAGACTCCTCTATTTAAAGGAGAAAGAAAAATAATCAAGTTATGTTTAAGGTCATTATGCATTTTGCAACTTTCTTTTCACAATATACTATATACAACATACTTTAATATTATTTTCATATAAAGGTTTACCTGTTCAAATACCACTACCATATTTAATGACAAAATCAAATATGAAAAAGTAGAGACCACATGATACTAAACCTTTAAGTTTATTGGCTGAAATAGCTGTGGATGTTTTAATCTTGAATTTCATTTTTTTGTTTTGTTTTGCTTTTGAGACAGGATCTTGCTATGTAGTCCAGGCTGGCCTTGAGCTCACTGTGTACCCCAGGCTGGCTATGAACCTGTAGCAATTCTCCTGCTTCAGCCTACTGAGTGCTAGGATTATAGGCAGGCACCACCATGTCCGGCTCATTTAATTTGATCTTAAAAGTAATTATTCAATGGAGATGCTCAAGGAATGTAAGTAATCTCATTTAACAGAAAAATTCTAATAAAGTGATTTGTCAGATTCTACGTTTTGTTTGATTTTCATTATCAAAATTAGCAAAGTGTTCCTCTATTTTAGCCAACTCAAGATAAATTAATAACCCTTTCTGGTCCTTTCTCTTCCCCTTCCAATACTGAGTATATTAGGTATAGCCCACAGGATGAGCATCTGTACAGTGGTTTGGGAAAGGGGTCTGTGCTTGAAATGAACGCTGGAGCAAAGGAAGACCAGGACGGTGATGAGGGGGGTTCCTAGCCTGATGTGTCACGGAGCCTAAATAGGCTCACAGGACATTCACAGGCTTGGGACACTACTTCGAGCAAGCATGTGAGGAGTGTCCCTCTAAAATGGCAGCATAAAGAAGGGGATGGCCTGGTGCCAGAAATAAGGGCCCCAGCAGAGTGAGAAGAGTGGCTACAGGTGTTGGCTAACCCTGCCGCAGCAATCAGGGACTGAGAGCAGTTAGGAAGCCACTCACAAATGGGTGACAGTGCAATGTGAGCACCCTAACTCAAGTGAGAAGGGTAACCCCCTGGTTACTCTTCTTGGAAAAATGGTTGATTCTGGGATGGGGCAGGTAAAGTATATGATGAGCTGAAATACTTTGGTATAATGTAGAGCAAGGAAGTACTCAGGAATAATGTAAAAAAGACAGAGAAGTCCTGTGGAATGGGGTCCCAGTGGCTGCATTTAGGACAATCTGAACCTCAAAATAATCAGTGATATTAACAGATGATGCAATGAATAATGAAAAAATGGAAAAATATAAATGCATAGTTTAGAAATCTAACAAGAAACACATACTTGCAGTTTTAAAATACCCTATTCACCCCACAAAATATGTATTAATTTCAAAGAAGAAAGCAAAAGACTAATTTTACAGTAGAGCAGCTTGACAGATATCACCTTAGCCAAGAAATCAAAATGGCACATAATTAGTATGTGATGAGTCAAAATTATATGCCACCTGATAGGATGCAATGAGAACACAGCATCAGTGCCAAAGATGCATATTCTGAATCTTATCCCAAGAAATATGAGACAAATCCAAATTGAGAGACCTTTAATGAAATAAAGTCTAATCATTAAAAATGTCAAGGTCATGAAAGTCAAAGAAAGACTAACACTGTCCAGACTGAAGGAAGCTAAAACCATATGATAATTAAATGCACTGGTGGATCATTTCGCCATCTTATTGGAAAAATGGGCAACATGAGTAAGGTCAGAGAATGAGACAGTAATAATTTATTGACACTTATTTCCTGAGTTCAGTAGTTGTGAGAAAGATAAAACATAATGGTTAATATGCACTAACAGATTGAGGGGTTATCAAGCATCAGGTAAGTAATTTTCTATTATATCTTATTTGGGGAAAAAAGAGCTTAACATTCAACTTACACATTTTAAAGAGTTCTTTCAAAAAAATCACTACGACTTTCCCTCAATCTAGTGACCAAGTGTATTTTTGTCTCTACATCTACACTGAAGGAAAATACTGAATAATTTATTCTGTGTATCAGATTACAAATAAAATCCAATCTATGGCCTTCAGTTCACACTGATCCATACACAAAGGATTATTTTAAAGTTTTCACTACACTCTGATTGGTAGTACCCATAAAATGACTAGCTGTTGGCTATAGTTATTATTTGCCTCAAAGCCTTAGTTACTCTGGAAAACACATTTTTGATGAAAATAGTTATTTATATAAAACACAAGACAGTAAAGATTTAAGGCGTCAGTTAAAGAAAAAAGAACACCTTAAATGAAAAGTATAAAGTAAAACATTTTTTTAAATAACTTACCTAAATTCTACTTGGAATAGTACATAACAAATTTTCTAGGAATATTGAAACTTTTTACTAAGACATGGTTAAAACTGTTCTTTTTTTAGAAATAAAGAGTTCATCTGGGAGAATTAAATACAATGTCTTGAAATGCAAACTAAAATAGAGCCACTTTTCTAAAATAGT